>VUQH01058462.1:0-41387 GCA_015106775.1 Etroplus canarensis
AGCATGGCATTCTTTAGGTCAATTTAGTATCTGAAGCATCTGCAGCTGTTTGTTTACCAGCTTAAAATGTCCAATTCAATTCAATTCAATTCAATTTTATTTATATAGTGCCAATTCACAACAAAAGTTGCCTCGAGGCGCTTCACACTGTATGGTAAAGATACTACAGTGTTAAAGGGAAAACCCCAACAATCCGATGATCCCCTATGAGCAAGCACTTGGCAACGGTGGGAAGGAAAAACTCCCTTTTAACAGGAAGAAACCTCCGGCAGAACCAGGCTCAGGGAGGGGCAGCCATCTGCCTCAACCAGTTGGGGGTGAGGGAACAGAGAAGACAGAAAAGAGAGCAGAGAGAGGCACAGGCTATGGGAGAGAGAAAACAACAGCAGTAAAAAATAAATGCATGGGGAGTGAAAAGAGGTGGGTTGAGAAGAAATACCCAGCATAAGAGGCCCCCAGCAGTCTAAACCTATTGCGGCATAACTAAGTCCTAACTATAAGCTTTATCCAAAAGGAAAGTTTTAAGTCTAATCTTAAAAGGGGCCTGATAGCTGAAGGCTCTGCCTCCCATTCTACTTTTAAAAACTTTAGGAACCACAAGTAGGTCTGCACTCTGAGAGAGAAGTGCTCTAATGGGAAAATATGGTACAATAAGGGCTTTAAGACAGGATGGGGCCTGATTGTTCAAGACTTTGTAAGTGAGTCAGATTGATGTCACTTATTCCATTTATGTTTATTTAAGAATTATGTTCTTTATTAGCATAGACTGTTAATGCAAAAACTTTATGTGCTACTCAAACACAAAAAAGCCTAAATATATTTACAAGCATTTGCACAGTGTACACAAATGAGATGCTTGGTGTAATATAAGTCATATGCTAACAGGCTAACTGTTTCCCTATTTCCAGTCCTTTTATGTCAACCTGAGCTAATCAGCTAAGCTAGGTTGAAAAGGTCAGCCATTATTATTTGTGAATAATTTTTTGATATTTCAGTCTTAATCTATCATAAATGTTTGTGTTTAAACTGGCAGAAATTGACTTTGCACATGTCTTCTTACAAATGAAAGCTTGTTATATATAGCCTAACAGGCTACTTTCTTTTACCTCAAAAACTCAAATGTCCATGTAAGTATAATTAGTACCATGTGCATGCTACACTAAAAAAACATCCTTAGGTTTAACTTAATGCATCTTTTTATATTATTATTATTGGCTTTTTTAAAATTATGTTTAACTTGCTGAATCTTGCACAAAAATATCTAATTTCCTTCTAAAATTTGTTGATAAAACTTACTGTTGTGATGGTAGGTTATGCCCAAGATCTTCAAAGGGTCATATGTCCATCTGGATTATAATATATATCCTAGTTATTGTCAAAATGTAAAAACATAATCAACAGGAGCAATATTTTTGCAACTCTGTCCTGCTTACACCAATACTGGCAACACATGCTCACTGTGTGATTTTTCTGTAGCTGAAATCATTTGTTTACATGCACAATTAGCATTCATAAAGTGATAAAGTGTTTTGCTTATTTTTAAAAAGCATGAATTGTCTACCTTGGATAAGTTGAGCACTTTGATCTTTTACAAGGAATACATTAGTTGATTTGTTGAGTGAATATTTTTGCATTTTCCATGAGCGTGTAGCAGCTCAGTAAGTACAATCTCCTTACAGACTGGTGATAACTACAGTGAATCTGATCATACTCAGTTCAGTCCTTTTCCCTCTTTCTTCCTTCTTTTTAAATGTACAAGCAAATTTTACTCTTAAGGGATTCTTGTTTTCTTTTTTTTCCAGCAAACTCTTCCTTCCACTGTGTGGGGTACTTAATATTTGCCTCTCTTTGCACTTCCACTCTTCCAGCTCTACCCAAAGCTAAATTTGCTAATTACTTTTCCCTTCAGAAGCACAGCTTGTGCAGATTAGCACTTGAGAGGCAGGCTGGGCTGTTGGTTAAGATGTGCTTTTTGTTGCTCTTTGCTAGGGGATTGCACAGTTCAGCCCTTGTGTGTCTGATCAGCATCCATTAGGTGAATAGTCTTGAGCTGCCCAAAATGTACTAAAAACATTTCTTTCAGCTGAAACCAGAGAGAATATTTTCTGAAGAAAATGTTGCTGTTTCTTGCACGGCTGTCTATTTTTTGCCACTTAAAACTTTGTATGTAAATGTATTCACTTAGCCTCTGAATATAAAACAATGGCCACATTTTTTAAGCAATACACTATCACATATAAATACAATTTGAAAATAATGTAGAAATTTTAGCTTGAGTAGCTCAAGCAGCAATTTATTTAACTTACTAAAAAGGAAAAGGAAGGATCAAGTGATCCGCTTCATCTTAATTGAGTAATTATACTATGGACTTATAAAGAGAAACAGCTGTAAACATATTTATAATGCTTTGTAAAAGTATATTTGTGTTTGGTTATTATGTACCTTAGTCACTTGAAATTTTATACATACCTCTTATAAACACTAAATAAAAAAAATCAAAACAGCTCTGCATAAGTAACAATTTATTGCTCAGAAAACAGGTCACAGATGATGGCTGTGGATATTCATGGACTGGAGGTGTTTTTTTGTTGGTTTTTAAATGGCATAAAAACACAGGTAAACAAAATTTTAAAACAGAATATGGGAGTATGGAATACATGAAGTGATATACCACTCCAATCTTTCTATTGGAGCTGCCACTACATAGGTTAAAATAAGTAAAGTGTGCCACCACCTGGCCATTTTAGATATGTCCAGGCACACGATACACTAGCTAGATGTAAGTATTGGGTCACCTACACATTACACCTACATGAGCTTTTAGTATATCCCATTCTAAAGCCATAGGTATTGATATGGAGACATGATTTCCCTCCACTGGAACTAAAGGGCCCAGGCCAACCCCAGAAAAACAAGCCCATGGTATCAGAATCAGAATCAGGATACTTTATTAATCCCATGGGTGAAATTGCTTTTATCCCTCCTCCACCAAACTAAACAGTTGGCACAATGCACTCAGACAGGTAACTTCCTCCTGGCATTTGCCAAACCCAGAGTCATTCATCAGACTGCCAGAGAAGCATGATTTGTCTCTCTACAGAATACATTTCCACTGCTCCAAAGTCCAGTGGCTGCATGCTTTGCACCACTCCATCCAATGGTTGGCATTGTGTTTGGCAATGCAAGGCTTCTATGCAGTTGGTCAGCCATTGAACCCATACCATGAAGCTCCTGGCACACAGTTTTTGTGCTGATGTTAATGCCAAAAGAGTTTTGGAAGTCTGCAGTTATTGAGTCCCCTTAGCAACCCTGCTTTGTGGCTGAGTTGCTGTGGTTCTTAAATCCTTTCACTTTGCAAGAATACTGCTTATAGTTGATCGTGGAATATCTAAGAGTGAAGAAATTTCAAGAAGTGACTGGCTGCAATGGTGGCTATGCTGGGGTTCACTGAGCTCTTTAGAACAACCCATTCTTTAGCAAATGTTTGTAGAAGCAGACTGCATGGCTTTGTGCTTGATTTTATACACCTGTGGCAATGGGACTGAATCAAACACCTGGATTCAATTTAGCTGATAATTTGTAGCCCAGTACTTTTGTCCATATAGTGCAGATGTAGGTCTTGACTACGATTCTTTTAACTCAGTAAATAACAGTGCCTATGGATCAAATCACTGATCTCAGATGCCTGGGGTTTCCCCTGGACAACAGACTGGACTAGAAATGCAACACTGAACCTGCGTTCAAGAAGGGAAGGAGCAGACTCCTTCAACGTTTGCAGCAAATTGTTGCATATCTTCTCTTAGCCTGTGGTGGAGAGTGCAATTTGTTTTGCAGCCAAGTGTGGGGGCAGCAGTGAGCCAGTGACTCAAAGAAACTGAACAAACTGATAAAGAAGGCTGGTTTTGTCCTGTGGGTGGTTGTGGAACCCCGAGGGATGATTGTGGAAAGAAGACTGTTGCAGTAGTTACAAAAAAACAAACAATGGCCAATACTGCACACCTTCTACACAACATACTGATTAAAAACAAGTGTTCAGTCAGAGGCTTCTTCAGCTCTGCTGCAAGTCATTCCTCTCCACAACAACAGCCCAACAAAATGATCCTTTGTGATGACTAATTATTTTTTTTAAGACTGCAACAACATCATTTCATTTTGCTATAAAGTACAATTCAATTCAACTCCACACATAGCCTTAACATTCTCAAATTTATTTTGAACACTTGCTTGAAAGAAAAACTTTAGTGCAAATCATACAGAGGAACTCTTCAAAGACTGAACATGATTTTTAAATTATTAATAAATATACAGAAATCAATTTACACTACAAAATGCTACAAGCACTTTTCACAGTAAAATAACAGTCTCCCTTCCCATACTGTACTTCAAATATGTGGAAGTCTTTCTGAATGAAAGCATCATAAGTAAGGAGTTTGAAAGTCAAAAATGTACAAGTACCATTTATGTACCTCAGACAAGCCAAGTTTAAGTTTAAATTAATAAAATAAGTTCAGTTAAAACTCATTAACTACCCTGTATAGCACTGGATATTTTACTGAAACGCTGCCACAAATATTTTCATATGCCACGATAGGTTTGCTGCAAAAAAATTCCCCCATAACTGATCACATTTCCAGACTGTGACTTGATATATGTTGTAATTCATTTTACACACTTCACACATTAAACTGTTGACAACTGCTACACAGATTATAAGCAATGATGAAGTGCTTGTATGTTACAGAAGAAAAAGATCTTCCATACTGTACATAAAATCAATCATTGGGGACAACACCACAAAAAAACAAACATAAAAAAAAACAAGGAAGCTTTTGTAGAACTGACACAAAAATATATGTGAAAGCAAATTGGACATCTGTAAGAGGATTTCAAAAGACACACAGTGAAGCCAAATAAAGGAGTTGGCTCTGTCGCTGTTCCTTAAACTTAATGTGAAAACGGCAGTGGTGCATCTGAGCTGTACAGAATATTAGCTTAGGAATTCTGTTTGGTACAAATTCACCAAACTGTATGGTTTCCCAGACATTAAGACTTTATTTGTGGTGTCAAATATTTAAAATGACTGCAAAGGTATCGCTGCATTCTCAAACAATTGTTTACTAGGAAAGCATTTTATTTTGTTTTTATGACAAGTGAGGGTGAATGTATTTGGGTGAACCACCTACATAAATTCTTTATCTGGGAAACACTGAATGTTTATTTTCACCACTTTTATGCCACATTTAATCACATCATATACATTTGATGGCACACAGAGCATTATTATGAGAACTCTCATACAAATACAAATAGTAGCAGCTGGGCCAACCAGAAAATACAGTTCTGAACTGAAAATCCTGAAGCATTAAATCTACTCAGTATTACATTCACACCAATGATGAAAAACTCCACAACAGCAATACAGGCTCCATAATAGCAATTTGACAGGATGCTTGTTACCAGTGTTGGATTACACTATAGAGCTTGTTACTTTCCTATGATTATGTTGCCTTAAGATCAGAAACAGTTGTTCCCATTTACATTTTCTTGTATTTGACATGTCTTCTAGGTACTTGCTTGGTTACCGTCTTAACAGACCAAAGGATTATTATCAGATTCAGTGTTTAAGGCCTAAATGCATCAACATAATCCATTGTAAATAAATGTAAATTAATAATCTCACAG
The DNA here is from genome assembly GCA_015106775.1 of Etroplus canarensis. Lineage (NCBI taxonomy): Eukaryota > Metazoa > Chordata > Actinopteri > Cichliformes > Cichlidae > Etroplus > Etroplus canarensis. The sequence goes on from VUQH01058462.1 coordinate 5,683, forward strand.
ACAGCATGCATTAAGAGTTTAAACCAAAAGGCCACAACAACAGTTAAGAAAAAGTGCAAATGCATGCTGAAGATGATTGCCACCTGCCATCCTCTAACTTAATGAGTATGAGACCTTCCAGCTCAGCTCTTCCCATTTCCTCTCCAATTTGTGACATGTAGCAGTCAGATTAACTTCAAGTGCAAATCCAAGCCATTGACGGAGAGTTTCCAAAATGAAGGAGAACTCTACGAAACTTCAAGCTACTACAAAAGCTTTCAAATGCTCAGTTATACATACCTACTCACAGCAGAATTATTAGTTATCCATTTTATTTTATACATCCTGAATTCAGTTCATTTTACAGTATAATGCAGCTTACAAGTCTGCTGGGTTTACAGTGTCATTACCAGTTTTCTCCCTTTAGAGTCAGAGAAAGGAAGTCCATACAGCAGAGTCCTGAAAATAAAAATAAAACAGATGTCTTAACATGTCTGTGCTAAGTATTTATCTACAAGGTACATGTGTTACTATGTCTGCTACCTGCTGATTCCCAATCGCCTGCTGCGTAGTCTTCAAGCTGATGCACTCTGCTTAGAGCTGCTGGTAATAGATCCAGTTGCTGCTTCTTTCCTATGGGTGGGAGGCAGCTCATCCCTCTGTGGTGCAGTCTGTTGAGGTTTTACTATAGTGATTTTAAGGGGAACTCCTTTAACGCTATGCTGCAATCTGCCATACTGCCGCATGGAGGGGTTGAAAGTGCGAACAATGGGAAGATCATTCAGCGTGGGTGTCTCTTGTTTTGGCTGCGTGCTCTCTTTTATAATGATTTTACTTCTTTTGCTTGAAAAGACAGTTTGCACTGGTAGGATGGCAGGCCTCTTTGCAGAGCCAGATGTCTGGAGTCTTGTTTTATGCTGAGGTGAAGTTTGCTGTTTCTCTTCAACATGAGGAACACCTCTATGCAAGTGTCCATCGTTTTCCTTTGTCACAGAGATCCCCCCTTCTTTCCTTTTCTTTACCTCTTTAGGTTTCTTGGGGCAGACAGCCATGTGTTTGGTTCTGCTGCGACGCATTGTAAACTCCCTGCTGCAGTGTGGACAGACAAATAATTCTTGCTGCTCATCGGCCTGTGCAGGTGACACCCTATTTGATGAATGGACTGACTTGTTCCTCTGTGGCATCACCCTTTGGACAAATTTTTTCTTCCTTTTGTTAAGTACTTTGAACTTTACAGGTGGTTCTTGACCAAGTTTGGACCTGTTTGGCTGAGTGACTCTGTTTGAAGCATTTAATCCATTGGTAGAATTAGTAGTAGACAGCACCCCATTCTGAGTTTTTGCAAAGTGACGCAGAGGAATAGGATTCTTTCTGGGTGTGTATCGCCTTTTATCACTGGCATTTGCACAAACCAAGATGTGCTTGTGTAGCTCTGGCATGTTATCAAAACTTTTTCCACACTTGGTGCACCGAATAGCTGTACTGAAAGTTTGCGGGATGTTGTGTGTGGTGAAATTTGTGGCTGAAGCCACAGAACCAGTAGGTGATCGGTTGTGGTAAGGAAATGGAGGTGGCTTGAAGCTGGGATAGTGTTGGTTAATGCCAAGACGGACATCAGGACCTTTCATTTTGCCTCCATCTGAAGCCATGACTTTAATTGTTGTAAACAGTTCTTCAGCAGCCACATCTACTTCACTTTCTTCCTTTTTCACTGATTTTTTGGTTTCCTCTTGAGCTTCAGGAACTGGAGGATCTGTGTTGGCTTTAGCTGAGTTATTGTAGTTCTGAGGTCTAAGTTTGCCCTTTTCTTCTTCTGTGTATGTACACTGCTGCCCTGGATGCAATTCTTCCTGATGCTGTTTCAGATTGCAAAGGTAGACAAATTCTTTTGTACAAGCACTGCAAACGTAAGTTGTTCCGACACCGTGGAGGCTTGATCGATGGTCAAGCAAAGCAGAGGGTTTGCCAAACAGCAGCAGGCAGAACTCGCATTTGTAGGGCCATTCATCAGCATGGTCACTGACATGATGACTTAGTTCTTTCATTGAGTGGAAAAGCTTATCGCACACATTGCAGATGAAATTCTTGGTAAACGTCTGCTCTTTGATATCAGCTGCTGTGTTATTTAAGGATTCATCCTCTTTGACTTTCTCAGAAGAGGGAGAGGTTTCAGTTGAGACTTCAGACACAGAGACAGAACTGTCAGTAGCTTCCTCAGATTTTGCGCTTAGAGGCTCTGTGCCACCCAAAGGCTTTGGGTCAGTATTTGACTCACCCAGAGTAGGAGAATCAGATATCACTGAGGTGGAAGTGGAAAGTGTCACTGATTCTGCAATGGAGGACATAAGAATGGTTGGCTCCACAGTTTGAGCACTGGGAAGTGAAACAATCTGTTGCTGTTCTATGTGATTAACAACCATCTGTGTAGGTGCTGGAGGCTCAGCAGTATTTTCTTGTAAGGTAATTGCAGCAGGGACTACATTCCCCGGGGCTTCAAGAGCTATTGTACACTCTATTAGCACAGTGTTGCTTGCAATGTTGTAAGAGTTGAGTAGGGAATCATTTAAAGTTACAGCGGGTGTGAACGGGACTTCTGTCACAGGTGCTGATTCAACTATTGGTGGGTTGAGAGCAATTTGATCAGTAAGAAACACATGGCCAGGTAAATTTAGTGCCGGGTCAAGTGGCTGGGAGAAAGTGACAAGGTTTGCAGAGTTTGTAGTGGCAAATGCCGAAGTTAAATCATTCTCAGAAGAATTTAATGCATTTTCTGTGCAGATTACCAAGGGTTCAGAAGATACATTTGGAGCCAACACCTGGATTGGTTGGCTTGAAGAGGTGGAGATAGGAGGGGGTGATGCCAAAACTGTGATTAATGAAGGAGCAGCAGAGAGCACAGTGTGTGAGGTTGGGGAAGCAAATGCTATAGTGCATGGTGAAGCCGGCTGCAAGGCAACAGGGGTAAGGGAGGTGGATGATGGGGTCAGAGAACTGTGGGGTAAGGTTAGTCCATAAACAAGACCTTCAGCAACAGGCTCCACTGGGGTCACAATGTTTGAACCTGTTACTATGGTAAAGTCTGTGACTAAAGGAGTCTCAGGAGTTCCTAGGCTTATGTTTTGGTCTCCAATTTTTATTAAGGCTTTTTCTGCCATGCATATTTTTGATTCTGCTTCATTCAAAACAGTCTGTGAAACTATATTCAGTGTCGGTTCAGATTCACCTAGGCTCTTTTTTTGCAAACTCAAATCCAGTACAGCATTTGCTAAAGTCGCATCTTCATTTCTTTTGACTGTATTAGAAAGATCCAGAGGTTGCTGGTTACAGGAATTACCGCCTGTCACAGGGGGCCAGCTCTCTGTCAAAACAGGCTTCACTGCTAGCTCTGCTACAGATGGAGTTGTATCATCATTTTCGCTGACTGGTTGGTGCGCAGGTGAACTATGCTGGTTCTCCATCTGTCCTGTACTTATAATATCAAAATCTCCCGTATCTGGCAATGATGTTTCTTCATTAGATGCTGGAGTTTGCTGTGGCGAGCCTGTTGGAGAGCCAGTTCTTCTTTTAAACTTTCCTGTTCCACAAGGTAGAACAGACAGAGAGACAGGTGAGCATGGCTTCTGGCCATCTGTAATTAGAGCAAGTGTAGGTTTGAGGCCATCCTTCTTCTCCAGGAGCTGTTTTAGCTTTGGAGATAGAAATACTGTTCTTTCCTTTGGTACAACTGTAGACTCTGTATTCTGAGGAAGTAAATTCTCTATTAAAGAAGATACAAGTGATGACGACGATGACGACACAACCACCTCAGACTCTAGTTCAGTTTTAATTTGTGGTAAGAGAGGTGGTGTTGCAGTTCTTCTCTTGGCAAGTGGTTGACCAGGTATTTCCTTACTTGTAACTGAATCTGTACTTAAAACCTGGGTGATTTGGGAGGGGTCAAGAATCAGGGCATCCAGTCCAACTAAAGCTGAAGACCCAGAATGAATCTCAGCTACTTCACAATTACTGACTGTACTTGTTGACACTATTTTTCCATCAATGTAAAAGCTGAGATTCTCTGAAATATTGCTGGAGACATCTAGCATGTAATGTTTTTCATGTTCCCCCTCATTCTTTGCAGCAGGTGTGGGTGGTGTATTGTCACCAAGCTGTGTTTGCTGTTGAGGTGATTCACTCACTATCCCATTTTCCTCCTGGGGTGGCTGGGGTTTTTCCACATTTGTGAGTTGCAGGTGGTTCTCATGAGCTCTACGCTCATGGCGTCTCTTGTTGATATGGGTTGTGAATATTTTTTCACAGTACTTGCAAGCATGTTGCCCCTCTAATACTCCTGGTGTGTGTGGCTGAGAAATGTGATCTTCAGCCAACAAAACAGAAGTATTAGGGCTAGTCATGGATGAAGTATGAAGTTGCTTCACTGAGCCTTCATTTGAAACAGAAGACATTTTGTCAGTATTTCTTTTGTATAAACGTGCCTCATCGGTTCCCAAAACATGGATGTGCATGTGTCTTTCCAGGGCTTGTTCACTGGTAAACTGTCCGTCACAGTGCTGGCAGAGAAAAGAGTCTCCATCTCTCTCAATCTGGCAATGGGACCTAATCATATCGGATTCCATGTTGAAGTGCTTCTGATAAAATTCCTCTTCTTCCTCTTCTCCTATACCCTCATTGCCTCCAAATTCAGATACATACAAGTGACAAGAGTCCTCCATCTGTGAGAGCTGGATCCAATTGTCTTAAGGGCTTCTGTGACACAAGGCTATGACAGTTGTCACACCTATGAATACCAAAAAGAAAAATTGAAAATTACCAAAGTGACACACAAAAGGTGATACATTATGTAAGAAATTCATCAAATTAATGTGAATGTTTATTACCTACACTTATGCAGTCTAAATACTCACCTTTTACGCATCAAGACATCAAAAATATTTCAAGACCACCAACCCACATTTTATTCTTGGACACTAGCACATGGACAAAGCTGTTGTGCTCACAACCATAGCTGTGTGCCTAAGATGCCATTATTAGAGCCATCCCCTCTCTTTGACATCATACAGAGCCAGAAGTGGAAAAAACTGTCAGAAGCTGAGCATTTAGTGCAGTCTAAAAACTGAGCTTTGTGCTCGTTACATTTGGGATTATGGGCATATTTGCTGATCTTTTGATTTGAAACTTTGACCCTGTGTTATCATGAGCATGGACAACAGAAACAGTACATGTAGGACAGATACTAAGGAAAGGCATAACAGATCCCTTTTGAAATGTCTACCATATAATTTTGAAAGCTCTAAAGTCCTTGGAGATGCAGTTCATTCATGACTACTAGTTATTTTACGTGCTGCAAATACCAGTTACTCTGTTTTTATTTATTAAAGATAGACATCAAGTTGCCATCACCTGATGCACCTCTCAACAAAAGCTTTACACTAGCAAGCAAAGTAGCCAGCTGTATTATATCATAAGAGTACGTGTTGATGATATGGTCTACATAATATATATCATATCAATATTATTGTGGAGTAATTCACTCCTCATCTATGATATGATGCAGTATACAAATGCATTTAAAGAAAAACTGACGCACATCATATAATCAAAATATTGTCTAGGGATGTGATTATACAATATGTTGCCAGCTGCTTATACATAGGGGATCAGGTGATTTTTGAGGGTCTTTATGTTAAAATATAAAGGGCATTGTGAACAGGTACTTTATAAATAAATCCATCCATCCATTTTCTGCCAATTATCTGGGTTCGGGTTGTGGGAGCAGCAGCCTAAGCAGAGTCGCCCAGACATCCCTTTGCCACCTCCTCTGGGGGGACAGCAAGGAGTTCCAAAGCCAGCTGAGAGACATAATTTCTCCAGTCTGTCTTGGGTCTGCCCTGGAGTCTCATCCTGGTGAAACATGCCTAGATGCCCAAACCACCTCAACTGGCTCCATTCAGTGTGGTGGAGTAGAAGCTCTACTCTGAGCCCCTCCCAAAAGGCGGTGCTCCTTATCCTATGTCTTAGGGAGAACCCAGCCACCCAGCGGACGCTCATTTCGGCCTGGATAAAGTTAATAAAAGTGACAGAAATGAACTTTATGAATAAAACTGAAATGAAATTAAGCATCTTACCATTCCGATGGTCAGAAAACAGATGTTTTGTTTTGCAGATGAGCACAGTGGCTTTTCTTTCTGGTGGAAGAAGACAGCATACAGATAAGAACACTTCACAAACTATGAAAACAATTCCATCATGGCGGATGGCATATAAATTCAAACTACTAAAACTGATGAAAAGCCCAAACTGATGGGAGTAGTCGAGCAATTTATTCCTATCAGTTTGGCTTATTGGTGGCTGATTATGCCTTAAATGTCTTGTTAAGTTACACGGATGTGGGAGGGATCACGTAGCATCAAACACAACATAAGATACAGACACACACTGGTAAATCAACTATTAGATGTTGCCTATAATGAGTTCAGTCCAAAAATACTTCACTCTCTCTCCGTGATTACCTTATTTAACCCCGTCCAGTAACCTTAAATTACCTTTTAAACTGGGCTACAGCCGCAAATACTTCATCGTCGTATTTTTTTCCTGCTTTTAAGCTATGAAATAAAGTGGTCCATTTGGCCATTCATCTTGTTCTTCTTGGTTTGACAAAATGGCAGGCCCATCGTGTCCCTGATCTAAGACCGCATTCCCACCAAACAGCATCACAATATGTTTAGCTCAACTTTTATTTCAATTACACTTGTATCGAACAGTCTCCTCATTATAAAAAGTGTTTTTTTTTATTTCTTCTGCGTAACCACTTATTTACTGGCGCAATTTCCAGGCACTTGTAGCGAATAGAGGATATGTAAACAAAGACTTCAGGGCTTACTTTTATCTAGGTTATGTTTCCATTCTGATAGATACTGCTGTAACACGGCCCTGTAGCAGGAATAAATCACACTCATATCGTTTTCCCCAAAACAAAATTGTTCCAGCACCATTCAAAGGCCCGCATAGTGAATAATTTTGAGCCAGTTTCCTAATATTCAACTTGTATTTCCATTCAAACGTGCTTCAGCGGGCTTATTTGACACGCGTTACTCATAAAATGGACTTGTGATGGCCATTTGCATCTATTTTATACTGAATTTATGAGTCGGATTAGCTTTGGGGTGCGTTCAGGCGCATCTGCTTCACCTGGTTTGATGACGCTCCCCCGTCCTTGCACCATTGCTAACTGGTCACACAACACGTCGTCACATTACTCCTCTGCTACGGAGGCTGCTAGCTCGTCCACTGAAAGGTCAGCCAGATTTTTCGAATGCAAACATTTAACTGCCCTCCACACACAAAGAGAGTTGCTTGCAAAATACATACATAAAAGCAATAAAGTCTTGTCACAAGGCTCCGTTAATCGGCCATCCAAGTATAAACAATATCATGCTAGCGTCAATGCTAGCTCGCTGGCCCTGGGTAAACTGAACGACGAGTGCTCCACACGGCCGCTAGAAACACAGCAAAACAAAACTGCAAATTACATTTTTCTGTACATACTTGTGTTTGTAGCCGAACCGCCGCAGAACGGTTTGAAATAATCCTCTTGTGCTGCTTGTAGACAGCTGGGGTTTTTTTCCCCTTTAATGCACCAACAAGCTTCCGGCTTTCTGATTGGTCGGACAAAGTGGATGTCAAAGTCGGTCCAATCAGTGTCGATGTTGTTCAAGCCCTGGGAAAAGAAAAAAAACTTAAAAGCAGAAGCAGATGCGGTCACTTCATGCTTGAATTGGGAGCTCAGATCCCAAAGAAGAATGTTGGACAAACGCTAGGAGGTAGTCTGAAATTTAGCATGTAAAGGCAAAATGTGTGATGTTTGACGCAACTTTTCCAAGGATAAAAGGAAGCTTCAGTTTGTCGTTAATGGTTTCAGTGTTAAAATACTCCTGCATTCTCTTTTATTTCACTGTGATTTCAGCTGTTGAGCTGTCTGGGTTACATCCATAGCTTGGCATACATTTTTTAACCATATCTGATCATTTTAGCAATTTTTATCCAACTATGAGACAGGAATACACTGCATCACTTCATGCCATATTCTCCCTGGCACAACGTTGAAATATAACTCCAGCAAAACAAACAGCAACTGTATTTTTCAGTATATACTGCCGTTTCATTTCATTTGTGGTAGTTTCCATCATATTCACCAAAATCAGCAAAGCTTGCAACTTTTTGGGTGACTTGTAACTTTGCCTGATGGGCTCAAAATTAGACATTAAATGTTCCTTCCATTCTAATAAAAAGCCTGTCCTGCCTTCTTCATATGCATCAGGTAAAAGCCAGACTTTTGTGAAGAGCCAATTAAAATGTGGGACATTGTCTCAATACTACAAGTCTGCACTGTGAAAATAGTTTGTTATTAATCTATTTTGCTGATCTTCCTACAGACCTTTTCTTAGCATCAGTTTGTGTCCACCTTATTTCTACATATATACATATATGTCTATATACTATGCTAGTTTATTTATTCATGTCCAGTTTCACCATCCACATTCTCATTCACACATTTCTATATTGCATTCACATATACCTTCTGTGTAAATAATAAACTGCAAAACTGACTGCAATAATAACTGGGTACTAACTACAAAAGTGTATTTATATCTATTACTATGCAAGAACAACTGCAGTTATTACTGTGGAATAACTATGCATTTACCGACTGTGACCCCAGTCACTCCTGCCCGTTATAATGTATAGCTCCTCCTGGACTTACACCTTACACCTGCATAGTTGTGGCTCTACACTTTCTTGCTGTTTATTTTCTTGATACTTGTGAACAGAGTGCCTGTAACACAAGGAATTTCCCCCCTGGGGAATAATAAAGTATTCTGATTCTGATTCTGATTCTGAATATATGGAATGGGACAGAGGATGAGAATGCTCTGCAGTCCCACATAAAAAGGGACTTCTGGTCACCCTAGGTGACAAAACGTACTGGATGACCAACTCCCAACAAACTCACCATGGGACAAAGGATACGTATTAAAAAATGTAAATATTTTAATGTGCAACATAGCCTTGGCCTGGTACCCTGTCCTCTTTTATTTATCTATTTTTTAAATCTTTTAAACTTAAATTTTTAACTGTAGAAAAAAAAAAAAACTAGTCCTGTCTCTGTCACATGTCATATGTTTGCATGTTTATATGTTGCACCAGGTCCTGGAGAAACACTATTTCATTTCACTATGTTCTGCATCAGCTATATGTGGTTGAAATGACAATAAAGCTCTCTTGAATCACTCACTCACTCATTCACTCACTCACGCCCTCACTCACTCACAAACACACACACACAATCTGCACTACCTCAACCGCTGCTACTGCACATCACCTCTTTTTCTTTCGGTGCTAGTGTCTTGTTCTTGTGTTGTCTTTTCATTGTGCCTTTCTTGTGTACTGTTTTACACAATTTTGGTTTTTGCACTATGTTCATCTGGTTTAGATGTAAAAGTTCTGCTGTTCTTTGCATTGTTTGCAACTATTGCACTATGTTGCACACGTTGCACTTTATTTATTTTTAAATTTTAAATTTTAAATTTTGAACTGTGAAAAAAACCCTCCTGTCATATGTTTATGTGTTGCACCAGGTCCTGGAGAAACGCCATCTCATTTCACTATGTTCTGCGTCAGCTATATATGATTGAAATGACAATAAAAAGCTCTTGAATCTTGAATCTTGCTGAACCTTAGTAGCAGTGGATATATACACATAAATGGTCCATGGACAAACTTTGTTTGCTGGCTTACAGGTGTGCTTAATCTGCACTTGGATTTGATCAGAAATTAAAATGAAACTTTTTAAAATGTACTATTTTTAAAGTTATTAGGCTCCTATGTGTTTAAACATTATTGAAGTAGGCTATGTGTAATTTAATTTTGCACATAGAGTGGCCTGCATATTCTTACAGCTACTCCATTTCAAAGTAGGCCCCAAAATGGTGTTAGTTGTTTTTTCCTCCATCTTAAAATTGTTCAGTTTATGATTAAAAAAAGGATGAAAAAAGTTTTGTTTTTTAAACTAACATTTTAGTTTCATCATTTCAAAAACGTGGTATGATTTTAATGATGGAGGGATATCAGCTCACCCTAGGTTTAGATGAGAACATTAATGGTGAGCATATTCCATTAATTTTAATAAAATATAGACATACACCACCAGTCCTGTAGACTTTATTACAAATTACCAAGCTGTTCCCCGATCATGTTTGTTACAGACATGGTGAAGGTTGTATTCAGTTGTGAGGGAGAAAAAAACGTTTCAGAATGACATTACAACTAAAATTCTATTTTTAAAATATAAGAATGTTCAAATTTGGCACTGAAAAATCATACTGTAAAGCAGCTTTATCTAAACACCATGCCAAAAAAGTTATAGGTATTCTCCTATCTATCTATCTATCTATCTATCTATCTATCTATCTATCTATCTATAGCTTTAAAAAGTCCCTAAATTCAGTCACTAACAACTTTAAGACCAAAAGGTCAACTTTGAGCCTTGGACTCTGTAGATAAAAGACTTGAGACTTTTCTAAAGACACCATAAATAGCTAGATTATAAGCAGAGAGGAAAAAAGCAAGCACAAAGGATATCCGTTTAATCAAACTAATACTGGGCTGCCTCTTCACTGTGCTGACATCTGACTAATTACACAGATCAAGGGGTTAATGGGCATTTCAGTACTGCCGAATCCCATATAGGCCTATCTGGCAAGTGAATGATTACAGCGGGGACATTTTAATTTCTGGAAAAGAAAAAAAGAAAAAGAAAAGAAACTCAGTCAGTGAAATGTATAAATGTGACCTGTAGAGGGCGCCATATAATAAAGTCATCGGTGCTGACTGTAACTTCAGGGCTCCATGAGGGTCTTTCTGTAACTTCGAATATTTACAGCAGGACCAGTGCAAAGATTTAGGATAAGTAATACAACTCACTTTTACTTTATTAGCTGTGCTATCATTAAAAACTGTAAAAAATATTCAAAGTCAGCCTAATTTTATTCTTAAAGATATATATATACATACAGAGAGAGAGAGAGAGAGAGAGAGAGACTATTTGATTAGAATAGCCTGATCGTTAGCAGTTAAATGATATAGTGTTTTAATTTTAATTATTATATAGTTTCTATAGGGCTGTATAATCTTTTTGATTGCCAGTACCATTTATGTTGGGAAAATCATAATTCATACTGTGCTGAAAAGTTGAAGTTGTGTGATGTGCACTAGTGTGTGCTCTCTTCTCCTGTGTTTTCCCCAAACAAATGCCACTTGAATCACAAGACGCTGTTTCATATAAAGATCACACCTACACTGACAGAAAGATTTCACATGGTATAACATCATCCTTACATAGAGGCCTTTGATAACATCTCTAGGAGTTCACCAGACTCCACAAGAACATCTGGGACTTTGTTCAGCACATGGGTGGTGTTCTCATGACAGATGCATGATATATGTCTTGTTTAATGTTGTACATGCTAAATGGTGTTTCATCATAAATAGCAAGCCTATCTCACGGTCTCGCACTTTTTAATGTCTGCCTTTGGAAACTTTGTAGTAAAATATCTGGTAAAGTGGTATTTTCTCAACTGACATACAATGCTCATCAGGAGTAAGCTACATCAGGCAGCACACTTAATTTAATGGCAAGTTGACAATGATAACATTTATTTATAGCTTGTCATAGCGAGTCACTCTGGACATACCCAGGGCTCCAGCATGTCTTTCACAGCTCGTGGCAATTGCAGCTGTAGAATTATAATGAGATGTTTTCAATTGAGTCACTAAGTCATCATCTAAGCAGGTGCTGACCGACTGGAAGCTATGTCAAACACATGGCTCAGCAGTTAAAGTTATAGAAATGAGCTTTGCAAAAAAAAAATTCACAGTACACAGCTTTACACAACTTTGGGATGCTATTGCATCCCAAACTTTATACTTTCTCCCATTCAGAGAAATGAATCAGGGAGAAAAATAATCTGTCTGGGATCAAATTGTTAAGTGCACAGTTTTTAAGTTGAAGTCCACCATGCTTCTATTTATCTATTCTCTGACATAAACTTGGGGGGAAAAAATTACAATGAGATACAGTTAAATGCACTCAATATGACAATCGTGAACTTAACAGATACTAGCTGTAAGGGCTGGATACTTTTTTAAAAATTTCCTCTTGCACTCTAAAATTATATGCAGGTTTAAAGGGATTTTTTTGCTTTTACAGTCAGCTATAATATGACAGAGCATTTCTGCCAACCTTTTTAAAGTGTTTTCATACCTAATAGTGTTTCCATGTGGATATCTATCTCTTCAAGTAAGTTATGAATGTACAGACAGGTGAAAAATTAAAGGAAATACTTGAGTCATGACTAAAATTGAGGGAATCTGGTGGTTTTGTTATGCTGTGGGGAGAGCATTGCTGGCATATTTGAATCCACTTAGCCCTTAGATGGAAGGGTCACTGCAAATCAGTTCAATGCTGTTCTAAGCGATCACTTGTATCCTATGATGAAACATTTCTATCCTTATAAGAGTGGTTTCTTCCAGGATGACAGTACCCCCACAGTACCAGGAGTCACTAAATGGTTTGAGTTTTAAAATGACTAAATATTCAGTTCTCATGGACAAAAAATAGAATATTTTTATATTACAAAAGGTTAAACAGTTGCTAATACTTTTGATTTCAACACTGACAGATGAAAGGAAGTTGGGTGATTGTGAAACTGAAAAAAGTTACATCCAAGATGTTTGATAGTGTGTCCTGTGCAGTGAGAGCCTGTTTGTGCCAGTAACCCAGACAATGAAACCTTCTTCATCAAGACATTAAGACAGAGGGCCAAAGAAAGAGAGGTGGTCTACAACATGCTGGTGTTATGCAATTTCCCCCCTGGGATTAATAAAATTATCTGATTCTGTATTAGACAGATTACTACTGTAAGCAGGACATTAGTATGAAACAAAAAGAGCTCTTATACGAGCTGTGTACCACACAGGCCACACAAAGACTTGCCTGTGATCAGACAACATGTTATGTCACTTGGACCAAACATTATTGCTTTGTGTTGTGGGATGCCAGATGTGCAGGAGAGAATATGCAAGCATGAATACTCTGGTACACCAGTAAAAACTGTGCAGTGCAAAAACACAACACAGCGCATATGTGCATAAACTCCAGCCCACTGTATTATAGCTTCTCATAAAGCAATATTTTATTCACAGAAGACCATAGAAAACATATCAAATGTGTCATGGTTCAGAGTGTGGGAGTTAGAGGACCCAAAAGCAGGACTGCAGGAAGAGCAGTGAAAAGAACATAAAGTGAGCTTTATCAGGCTGAAGAAGTCTACAAAAAAACAAAGCCCATGAAGTACAAAACAAGGCATGAAACACACAGAGCTGGAGCACACACCGAAGAAGGAGAGAACCATCAACAACATAAGAATTCACCAAAGAGATACGAGTATAAGTAGACTCAAACTAATGACTAACGAGAAACAGTAGGGAGAGTAGCACAGGTGACAATGATCAAGGAATCAGTGGCAATAACTGGAAGCAAAATTGAACACAATGCACAGAACACAACAGATACCAAAATAAGACAGGAAGTTAGAAGCAATCATAACAAAGGGCACAGAATGAACTTAACAGATGAACATGAACACAAGAGAATAAGAATAAGAAGACACAGAAGAAACTAACGACAAACTAAACACAGGCAGGGGCTTGAACTGAGACTCAAATACTAACTGAGAATACAATAAACAGTTCATAAAAAATTAAGCAACTCAGAAACCATAATCAAAACTCAAAAAACATACAAACTAGAGTAAAAAGGACCATCAAAAGTCATACAGGAACTGCACAAAGAACAGAACTTACATAGACTCAAAGATAAGATGTAAAGAAAACACAGAGGAAGGTGGAATAACAAAAACAAGACTCCATGAACTAGAACCTAGATAGATAATGAGGAAAAAGAAAACCTAAACTAAGAAAAACTCAAATTCAAAACCATAAAACCCACAGACCATGACAAAATGTTGAAAGTAAGACATTTTACTATCTCATGAAAAATACTAGCTCATCCTAACTATGATTGGCAGCAAAATGTTTCAAAAAAGTTGAGATAAATTCATGTTTACCATTGTGTAGCACCCACTCTTCTTTTAACAACAGTCTGTAAACATCTGAGAACTCAGAACACCAGCTGTTAGACCACTGAGAGAGGAATGTTGTCCCATTCCTGTCTGATATGAATTCCAGTTGCCCAGTGGTGCTGGGTCTTCTTTATCATATCAGAATCACAATCAGAATACTTTATTAATCACTGGGGGGAAATTACTTTTGTTGCAGACACTTTGTCATATTTTGTATTTCATGATGTGCCAGATGTTTTCTGTTGGTGAAAGGTCCCGACTGCAAGCAGGCCAGTCCAACACCTGGACTCCTCTACTATGAATCCATGTTGTTGTAATAACTGCAGTATGCGGTTTAGCATCTCCTTGCTCAAATGTGCAAGGCCTTCCCTGAAAAAGAGGTCATCTGTAGGGGAGCTTATGTTGCTCTCAAACTTGTATCTACCTTTCAGCACTGATGGTACCTTTCCAGATGTGTAAGGTGCCAGTAACATAGGCACTAATGCAACCCCATACCATCAGAAATGCATGCTTTTGAATTAAGTGCTGATAACAAGCCAGATGGCCCCTCTCTCTTTAGTCCAGAGGACACGGCATCCATAATTTCCAAAAAGAATGTTTAAATTTTGACTCGTCTGATCACAGAATAGTTTTGTACTTTGCCTCAGTCTATTTTCAATGAGCTTTGGCCCAGAGAAGACGGTGGTGTTTCTGGCTCATGTTCACATATGGCTTCTTCCTTGCATATTAGAACTTTAGCATACATTTGTGGATGGCATGGTGAATTGTGTTTACAGACAACGATTTCTGGAAGGTGTGGTGGTTAGCACTGTTGCCTCACAGCAAGAGGATCCGGGTTCAAATCCAACAGCCTTTGACCCTTCTGTGTGGAGTTAGCATGTTCTCCCCGTGTTTGCGTGGGTTCTCAGGCTTCCTCCCACATTCCAAAGACATGCAATGGGGGTTAGGTTAATTGGCGATTCTAAATTGATTGTAGGTGTGAATGGTTGTTTGTCTCTCTGTGTTGGCTCTGCAACAGACTGGCAACCTGTCCAGAGTGTACCCTGCCTTTTGCTCTATGATAGCTGGGATAGGCTCCAGCGCCCCCCGCGATCCTGAATTGGTGGAGTGGAAGAAGAGGAATGAATGAATGATTTGTCCCTGAGCCCATGCAATGATTTCCATAACAGAATCATGCCTGTTTGCCACCAGTGCTGCCTGAAGGCCTGAAGATCACCAGCATCCAATATTGATTTTTGTCTGAGTCCCTTGCACACAGATATCGCCAGATTGACAGAATCTTTTAATTATATTATCTACTATAGATGATGAAATATTCAAATTCTTTGCAATTTTACCCACATATTACTCATACAGGTATACACACCATCAATCTCTTTACCCTTTTTACTGTAATTTCAATCATCTCCTGCATCACCCATAATATATCTGGTCACACACAAACTCTGTCTATGCTTGTCATGCAACTTTGAGCACCCTCTTTTGGTTCTCAGCCCCCACCCTTGGGCCCAGCTGTCTGTGGCACTCAAAGGCCTATAGGCTGACATTTTTGCCATGACAAACCCCTAAATGCAGGTCTCTCACTGCTGCAGAGCTCCAGTCACCACAGAATGGTATTTATGTCAACTCCATAAGATGAATACTGTGGAGGCAAAGACACTAAACTGAGGATATGTTCCTAGAGGGTTTTGGATATGGTCTGATATGTTGGATATTCAGAAGCTATATGTGCTTCTTTCTACAGTCAGAGCCATCCAGTGCTGGTGAACTGTCAGCTTGTCTTTATATTTCTGACAGCTTTATATGAGTCAGGTTCTCATGGATACCTCTTGCCTGGTGTAAACTGTAGTGTGCATCAAGATATGCAGTAAATTAATGCTTGCTAGCATTAATTTAAAGTGGATCTGCTGAAATATGAAATCTAGTGAACTGGTTTTACATAAGGTGGACCTCACAATATAAAAAAGGTTAGGTTTTGCTTTATGGCTTCTCAGTTTAAAGTTTTAACAGGAAAATTATTCAGATTAATCTGTTTAATTAACCAATATGTTGATGAAATTTGATATTTGTGTAACCAGCCCCACTATTCATCCATCATTTCTTAACTGTCTGTCCAACTAGGGTCACAGGGGTTGAAGCTGACATTTGGTAAAAGGCACATCACCAGTCTAACACAAGCAGTTCAGCTAACTGCTGGTGAAAATTTAGGGGTACCTTGAGGGCAAGGATAACAAAACCAGTGTACCCCTTCATTGTCACCGCACACTGAAAAGAAAAACATTTTACCATAAGTTAATATAATGTAGGTAAGAATTTTAAACAACATGTAAACTATTTATTTTATAAAAGAAAACATTTCCAAGTCTACCTTATGTTACTTAAAGGGAAAAAAACTCTAGGGGATATTCAGTAAGTTTATTAGTTCCATTCTTTCCCATGCCTCTCTGAGAGAGGTGTTGTTGCAATTACTTATGGCAGAGCAATATTTCCAATCCTTTCTTTATAAAAACCTTATAAAATTATTTATGGTGATATTGTAGAGTTTAATATTTTTTTATGTTAAAAGCAAGCACATAAGACAGGCAGATTCACTTGCAAACAACAAATCTAACAGAATAAGCCCAATGCCCGGTGTGTATTTTCAGGCTTGAATTTAATAATTCCTTTATTGTTCTACAATCTGTGCCTTTCTTATAATGTTAGGATTACGTATCGCTGTTTGAGCAAAAGGTAATCCCACATGTAAAGAAGATGACCAGTTTTCTTCTTTGCGGCATATATCCCAAACAGGCAGCTCACAGCCTCTTTGTGATTGACAGTGTAATTCTGGCTCCCGCTGAAATAAAGTCACATTTTTCTCTTAAATCCACATTCAACAGTCTGGTGTGAGTTAGAGGCAAAGATATTGCTGTGACTATTGCTTCCTTCCTCTAAGACAGTTTTCAGTTACCTCTAGACAAGAACAGGAAATAGAGGCGGTTGACGGGGGCGGGACTTTTGGTAGTGACTAAGTTCTGATGACCGCATTACTTGGGTTTAGTTAATGCATGAAACATGTCCAGTCCAGACACACACAGTATGCCCACACAAACACATGAGAAAACAGAGAGCTTCCGTACACTAAGCTCATATTTATGTCTGCACACCACATAAACAAGCAGTTTTCAGTCTGATAATTAAAGATGAGACATAGATCTGTGTGTACTGCTGAAACCATGTGTCATGACTTTGAACTGGACTCTTTCTGTAAATCACACACTTTTATAGTGTGTCTTAATAGCTGCCTTTCCTGAGACATTTTGCTGCTGCATGACTGTTATAATACGTCTAGTATGTGTTGATCTGCACAAAGTTGGTTATTTAGGCCTCTGTTATTTCTGTGTGTGTGTGTGTGTGTGTGTGTAAAGCACATGATCAGGGCTGGGCCCACCCAGGAAGTGACTCCACCCTGTAACGATGTACAGAATTCTCCCTTGCTGAAGGGGAGAGCAGCTTCACAGCGATGGCCCATAGCCTCTCCATTTGCTCTTCTCAAAAGACTCCATTGTTCCCAGAAGTCTGAGGAGAGAGAGTGAGCTAAAGAGAGTTATGAAGCTAGCCGTTGGGGCAGAGGGTGGGGTGGTGGGTGTTGGGCCACTGCCTAAAACCACACGGAGGAGAGGGTGCCAGACACAGAGCATCTCTGTGCAACTCACAGCCTACTGTTGGAGCCTTGCCCCAACTTAACAGCCCCATACGAAAAACCCCACAACATGACACAAAAAACACACCTAACTGTCAGAGGACTAACGGACTCAATGATTCAAGGCCATGTGGTTCTCCATATTTGGTGGTGTTTGTCTGCCTGCTGAAAAGGGGTATTTTTTTGAAAATCTGAAGCTTTACTTGAATGGGCCTATCAGAGTGGGCAGCTGGACACTGCCTCTGGGGAAGCTTGTTAATAATGCTGGTGTTCAGAAAGAGAAAATAAGTGTCATATGATTTTAACTGTTGCAAATATTTTAACAACTTCAGAATGGATAAATTGCTGGTTAACAATAAGTTCACTTGTAGCTATTTTCATAGTAACTATATGATACAACGATTAGGACATGACTAGAAAATAAACAGATACTTGAAATAGCTATGCAGAGATATTTTCAAAATACAAAAGATCACTCTTAGTGAAAAGTAAACCCAAAAAATTGGTGGAGTATTTTTTTTTTTTTTTATTGAAACGGTACGAACAAAATCACTGCAATTAAATAAAAGTTTTGAAAGAGTCAGATGGAAATAATTAAAGACTTAGAGGTGATAATATGTGGAAAAGCAAAAGGGAGGAAAGACATATCGTTGCAAACATTTGCAGTGTCTAAAGCTTGCTCATAAAAGATTAGATCATTCACTCAGTGCACATATTAATTAAGTTTAGAAAGCAAGCAGGGGTAAGCTGAGGCTGTATTATTTGTACACCCATTTAACACACTTATACAATTGCAAAAATAACAAAAGGGCATACCTGCCTAATGTTGTGCACCGAAACTAAGTGCAATTATAAAATTTCATTCAATGCATGCAATCTGGGGTTAGCTCAATTTAAAGACTGGATGGCTGTTCTGGTATCAACAGAAGTACTATGAACACATTTGTAAGACAATGGCATTACTCTGACTGGCAGTGTATAAAGTCTTTGTAATGAACAAGCCAGAAGTCATTTAAAATGTTTTGGAATGGGTGTCAGTTAAAAAGTAAATTCAATTCACATTTTAACGCACTTCAAAAATCCTCTTAGCTAACTAGAGAATACCAGAGACAGTGGCACAAACCCTTCTGCTAAATTTCACAGATATGTATTAGGTTTTTATATGTAAGTGTTAAAGTGGGCAGAATGTCACGTTACTCTTGCAAATGAGGGGCGTCTTTTCTTTTCTACTACTAACCCTCAGCATGTCAGAACAACTACTGTACATGGTGTTTCATACAGTTGGCCAACATTTTAGGGCTTATGGTAACAAGACAATGTTTTATACCAGTGTGTAGGGGCGTTTCAGCCACAACAATAGCCTTTGGCTGCCTGTACATACTGTAATATCATGGAATACTGCATATTCCATGATATCAAATGTTAGCCTATAAAACTGCAACATATGAGAAAGTGAATAACTGAATACTGTACGAGTATTTATTGTTTTCTTATTTTCTTTCCTAATCCCAGATTCCTTGTGCTTTCGTTTTGTAAGTATTTTCTTTTTTTTATCCTTTTTTCAGTTTTAATATTAATCTAGGTATAAGTAACTCACACTAGCATTACATGGAGATTGTTCTCTCTTTTTTCCTACAAAATGCATTTGAAAAAACTTGAAATTCTTTGTGACATCCTGCTGTCACCTGGTTTTGTTCTCTTCAAGGAAGTAGAGGAAGACTAAGCCTTTTCCATCACCAGCTCCTTGGGATCAGAAAGGTTGCAGGGGAGGTGAGGATATTGACTCATGTACCCCTCTTGTCTTACATACATGCAATATATACATTAAAACATACATCCGGCCCCCTCCCCATCTCTTTTGGTAACAGTCCAGAGTGTTGGTTAAGTTAACTTAGTTCTGGTATCGTGCTTGTTTTTAATAATCAGAAATGACGTCACAGTTCAGTAGTTCAGATATTCCAGAACTTTGCACGGTCTTGCTGCTTTGTTGGCTTTTTCCTCAAGGCCTGTGGGATACAAAGATAGGTCCAGTCAGTGACTAAAAGGGAATATTATTATATCATTGGTAGTTATTAAGGTTGATTTGTCAATTTAATTTACAAATTAGAGACAAGGAACAATTTACATATACAGTTGGTTTAGATGGGAGTTTAGATGGGAGTTAAAAACGTTAGCTTTTTAGATGCCATTTTGAATTTCTGTGATTTTTTCCTTTTTTTCCTATCAAAATAACTTCTGACAGTGTGGTTATTACTTACTGACACAAAAAGAAACAGACAGAAACTGATGCTCTGGTTAGAATCCCCATTGCTAATGAACAAAAGCCTTCTGTTTCTAGCGATCAAGTCAAGTGGTTATTACAGAACCACTCTAGCTGATGACCATGGGCTGTGTGGACTGATACTCTGTCAGTAGACAAGCTAATTTTAAGGCCACTTGTCTCCACAAATGCCACATTTTCTGTCTAGAAGCATGGGACTCTGTGTCAGCAAAAGGAGCAAAAACTATCATGCCTTGTCAGTGGCTCTTAGGCATAAAATGTCTGTAAACAGGTGGGTGAGGGGTTAAAATGATTAGCTAAAGGAGTCAAACAGAGATATCTACAGAAACCATAATGCTCTCTTTTTTGCCCTTTTGTTCTTGGCAGACCTGTGACACACACAAAAAATAATTATTATTAGTAGCAGTAATCATCATTGAAATTAAATCAAGAACTTGTTCTCTTCAAAGGGATCTCTTGTACTTTCAAGAGCAAACATTGGTGCTAAAATAAGTTCAGCACCAATTTTAGTCAAAATGTCTGTTCTGGGGATTCATAGGCACCATATCTCAGGGACTGCCACTGGAACAATTTTCTCTAAAGCCCCATTACAACACTTCCTGTGTTATTTCCTTTTTGGATGTGTGAGTGACGACTGAATGCGCTTGACATGGATTTAATCTTTCACTGTGTATATGTGTGCAGCGCCGAGGTACTTACGAGTAT
This sequence comes from Etroplus canarensis, assembly GCA_015106775.1. Classification (NCBI taxonomy): domain Eukaryota; kingdom Metazoa; phylum Chordata; class Actinopteri; order Cichliformes; family Cichlidae; genus Etroplus; species Etroplus canarensis. Next base: position 26,528 of record VUQH01058462.1, read on the forward strand.
TTGCCCATCCTCCTCACCAAAGCAATCACAACAGCAACAGCAATGACCACTGCCAGCAGGGCACCAATTACAATGCCGGCAATCTGACCAGAGCTCAGGCCCCCTGCAAGATAAAAGTTAGTACATTTCTTTAGATGTGTAGTTTATCTTTAAATAGCATTAGTTTGCATTTGATTTGACTTTTCAAACTTAGAGTGCTACTAGTTATCTATCTATGAGTGGAATGAGATGGAAAAAGAAAAAAGGTAGTCACATCAGAACAACATCGTGTGACTTTTAATATATATTCACCTTTATTTAAGACTCACAAAGCTTACAGTTGTATCTTTTAAAACTGACATCCCAATTCCATCCCACACATTCCTCACCTTCTGGGTCATCTTCAATATTCACTCCTTCTTGGGTCTCTTTCTTGTGAGCTTCTTCTGACAGGACCTCTGTTGTTTGCTTAGTGGGGGCTTGGGTCTTCATAGTTAACTGGTGAGTCACTTTGGGTAGTGGTGTAGGATCATCACCAGCAATACTGGGGGCTGTTGTGTCACTGACTGCAGTGGATACTGCAGAGTCTGCTGTAATGGGTACTTTGTCAGTAACTTTAGTGGCTACTGTAGTGGGTACTGTGTCAGGAACTGTAGCAGATACTGTCTCAGAAACTCTTTCTACAACACTGAGACTGGGGGAAACCTTTGATGGAATTGGGTCCGTCACTGTTTTGGTTGGTGGAGCTGTTGGAGCCTCAGTAGTATCAGGGAATATGGATATTATCTCACCTGGTGTCGAAGAATAAGCTGTTGAAGAGGGTTCTGTAAAGAATGTTGTGGGGCCTGGGGAGAGTAAATAATCATTATTAAAAGATCACAAATAGGTTTAATGCTCATTTTTCCTCTTGCTGCTGTCAAGACAGAATGCTGCTCAAACTAAGTCACAGGTTTTCACTTGTTATGAGGGAGTTTTTTCCCCTCCATCATTATCCCTGTCTTGGCTAACACTTTAAATGTGAAAATGTCACAGGGTTCAAAACACATCCAACTGTAATTTACTTCCTTTTATAATATATTGATTAAAAAAATCATCATTGTTAGGCAAGGCATTTTCGTGATACAGATGTATGTATTAAACTCTTTTCTAACTCTAATATTCAAACCACGGAGTTTAAAAAATTATTTATTACAAGTGCCATTTCCAGAAAAGTTGGAATACTTTTCCAAAATGCAATAAAACCTAAAATCTGTATTGTGTTAATTCACACAAAACTTTATTCAACTGACAAGAGCACAAAGAAAAGCTATTCAATAGTTTTACTGACCAACTTAATTGTATTTTGTAAATATACACAAATTTAGAGTTTGATGTTTGCCATACAATCAACAAAAGTTGGGACAGAGTGAAAATAAGATTGAAAAGTGCATAGAATAATCAAGTGACACCAAAGACTCCACATTAAGCAGGCTACTGGAGAGCAGGTAAGGTTTAATGATTGGGTATAAAAGTAGCATCCATCAAAGGCTCAGTATTTGCAAGCAATGATCAGTCATGGCTCACCCCTATGTGGCGACGTTTGTGAGAGAACTGATACAGTTCAGAAGGAACATTTCTCAGTGCAATTTAGCAGAGAATTTAGATCTTTCAACATCTACAGTATGCATTGTAGATTTGACTGCTCGGGTCTTTCAGTATGAATCGTGCACAGTATATAGTATAGTATTGGGAAGAATCAGAGAATTTGATGACATCTTAATGTGTGAATGTTAAGGTCAGAAATGCATGTGATCTTAAAGACTTCAGGTGACACTGCATAAGAAACTGTCACGCACTGTAAAAAATATAGCCACCTGAGTTCAGGAGTACCTAAGAAAGTTATTGTCACTTAACAAATTCTATTGCTCCATCCAGAAATGCAACTTGAAACTGTATTAGAGGGAAACCATATGTCAACTCTATGCAGAAAAACTGTTAAGTTCTTTGACGCCGAGCTCATCTCAGATGGACCAAAAGTCTGTGGAACCACGTGATGTGGTCAGATGAGTCCACATTTCAGCTTGTTTTAGGGGAAAAGATGGGTGTCAAGTTCTCCAAAGATGAAAACAACCATGCAGATTGTTCTCAGCAAAAAGGTGCAAAGGCTAGCATGCGTTATGTATGGGGGTTGCTTCAGCACCCACAGCATGGCTGAGTTGCTGCGTGGTTTTGTAGGCAAAGAGTGTGTGTGTCTGGCCCGTTCTCAGTTCCAATCTACCTCCTATTGAAAATGTACAACACATGATGAGGAGAACCCAGCAATGGACCACGTACAGCAGAAGTGGTATATCAAACAAGAATGAAGATTTCCAAAACTACAAGAATTAGTATCCTCCATTCCAAAATTATTAAAAATTGTTATTAAAAGCAAAAGTGATGCAACACAATAGTCAATACTGCCTCTGCACCAACATTTGAGTGTGTTGAAGCAATCAATTCTATATTTGTGTACATTTACAAAATACAATCAAGTTGGTCAGCAAACCTATTCAAAATATTTTCTTTGTACTTTTGTCAGTTACATAAAGCTTCACTTAAATTAACATATCATGGACTGCATTTTGGAAAAATCTCTCATTCTTTCTGGATATGGGGTTTGTACAGTTGGGCAAAATATGCCCAAGTCCTGCTATATAATTAAATTCCATCAGTGGGCACTTACTTGTGTTGTGAAAACAAACTTCTTTTATCTCCAACATTTTACAGATCAGGGCAAACAAAGTTTCAACAATAAATATTGTATAGTTTATTTTGCAGTTAAATCTCATAGGTTGGTAACAGTGATACAAGAAACGGTCTCAAGCATCAGACAACAACAGAGCAGAAAATTCTTTAATTTATATTGCATATTTGCTCATAACTGGTATCTGTGAATAAGTGTTTTCTCCATTCACTGATGCAGGAATGTACTCTTTTGTTAAATATTCACTACTAATGATTTTAAATTCATGAGTGTATCTTTATAAGATGATGCATTGTGCTTCATCAGCAACCTGTGCAGTAGTGCATATCTCACAATTAGCTAGAAGACAGCTAATTTAAAAGTGGATATAGAATTTTAGTGGACGGTTTTATTTAAGTAACTTTTTCTTTGTAACTTAAGAGCACAGCAGTTAAAAAAAGGCAAAATTTTCTAACAGGAAGTCATTGTTTATTAAATAAGGACTTCGGCCATCTGGGCTATTAAATAGCCTATTGGAAAGCAATCGTCCATGTCTACTAAATTCTTATTTAAAATAATTCAGCAATATGTTGCATCTGGAGAAAAATGTTGCCCAACCCAGATAAACACAATGGGGAACCTTATTATTGCATCTCAAAATGTAAACTTTACAACAATACCATTAACTAAAGGGACAATAAACCTGAGATGAATCCTAAATGAATGTTGTGATCCACTACAGCATGCCCTGCTTCTTGGATAGAAAAGGCAGCTGACACAGAAAAGTTCTTCAGTCAGGACAGGTGAAGAAGAGTCAAAATGAACAGCATAAATGTTTAAATCCTTCCCTTATAACATGATGTAATGACTTGACCTTTCTCCTTTCTCACACTTTCTCCTCTCTTTCATACTGATTCTCCCACCATCAACACAGCGTCAGCATGTGCACCCCACCCAGTGACTTCACACCATGTCCATCCTGCCTTTATTCCCCAACTCCTCCATTCTGTCTTCTGGGCTTTGTGTTTGCTTTCTGGCATACCACATGCTCTGCCTTATTTCCTGTGGAGGGAGCTATTGCTGCATGACTAAAATGAGTGCAGAAAGGCTTGTTAACCCTCAGCCATTTACCATGTGCAGTGGTTGGGAGGGAGGGGTTGCAGGGTGAAGGCCTGAACTTAAAAAAAATAAAACATGGGTCAAAAATATGCAGTTTTCTAACAATTTGAAGAGAGCTAAATTTAACACTAATGAAATATTAAAAGCATATCTGACACTGCTTTGCTTTTCTATCATCATTAAAAGACACGAAATTATTGTTCAAACTCAAACAATCTTGAATAATTTTGTAAGTTTTCTTGAATGATATTTAATATCTAAAACACACCTTGTCAGAGCTCAGGCCATCTGTGCCTGCAGTAAAATAGGCTCCCTAAAAAATTAAAAGGCTCCCTTTTTGTCCCAACTGCATCAAAGCATGTATTTATCGTTGCATCTTTCATCAGGGTCTGGATTATGAACCAGCCTGGGCTCAACATGATCATTTCCTACCAATAACCCAAGCTTAACATCCTCCCAGCCACAACTGAAACTGCAGCCTGGACAGCAGTGCTTCAAAATTAAGGATGTAGATTTCAGTGTGGCACCAAAATTACAGTGTGCAGTTAACTTTCCACTGACAAACTGTTGGCCTGAAATTGTGTCTTTTCTTTGGCAAGGTAAAAACGATTTAAACTTATTCATAAGACAAATCTTTCTTACTACACTGAGCAAAAATGAGCTTCTATGCGAGTCTTCTAAACTTAGCATCTGACATCATGCTCTCTCAATCTTGTTTTGTTCAGTTCTTCAAGATACCTGAAATAATAGAGAATACTTTACAAGGGTAAAAATAACTGAATGGCTGGGCTAGTCTACCAACCAGTGAAGCCCTGCCTGGTGTGTTCATTAGCAACAGGCAGGGTAAATATAACAAAACATTTGTTCCCACTGCGGCAGACTATTGAAGGGGGTTTACTAATGGCGACACAGACTGTTTGTTTGGAACGTCTGTAAGCGATGATAAAACGGTCTGTGCTTCACTGAGCGTAGCTCTACACACTATGTGTAATCACTCCCTCAACATCTACTACCAATTGTTTCATTATGTGAACAGTTCCCACAATTAGCTCTGAGTAGTATTTCCTCCCCACTGAGATAACTCTCCTGGTTTAATGCAGCTGCATTAGTGAGTAACAGTAAGACTATTACAGCCTACAGTTCTTTTCCTTTTAATCTACTTCTTGTCTATCTTACTCTCCATAAACCCGCCACTCCCTGAGGATAGGTTGGTTGCTGATGAAACCGTTGAGGAGACTGAATCTCTGGAGAGACAGCGAAAGAGAGAGAAAGGGAGGGCATGAGGGAAAGTGAAAAGGTGGAGGGGAGCTCTAAGGGAATGGTATGTTTCAAAACTGAGAAGCCAGGAAGCACCCCATGTCCCTTCTAGAGTGCTTGATTTCACTGTGAGCATGGCCTGTCTCAGATTTGCTGTGTCTGCTTACAGCAAGATTTGTGCAGTGGGTAAAACACAAGTGAGACTGTCTTCGTCCTCAGGGGGTTCAGGGCAAATAGTCAGACCTAGAGCAGGAGCCCTGAAACTGGTGAGGTTTCCCACATGGGGTTTTCAGTCTGAGTCAACCAGTTAAAAGACAATCGGAAAAGTGGAAGCAGTTCCATTTTCTTTTATTAATCTGATACTGAGAATAATTTACACATAAATGTATAGATGTCCTTAATATTCCAAATTTGACCACACATGCTCTAGCACCTGTTTTCACATCATAAATGCCTGAAACCTCATCTGACTGCCTGAATTCATTCTTTCCTTCAATAAGGATTAGAAAATGCCACTGAGTTCATACTGTATAAATTTGTATGTATGTATGTGAACCTGTGGATCTCTGCTAACCACTAGGCATCAAAGGGTTACCTCACACAAATTTCAGAAAAATATTAATACGGAGGAAAACCTAGAGCTAAAAGCTCATGGATAAACAGGGCACAAAAAGTACTTCTGTATTAAACCACCCCAGTAATTTGTGACCACAAATGACTTGTCCCACAATTCACCTAAAAAGCTTTTAGTGATGCAGATAAACAGGAAAGGGGAGTGCTAGGTGGAGTATAACAGGCAGCAGGCAAAGGGCAAAGTGAAAAGTCAGAGAAGTGGTGAAGGAATACACCAAATTATGTGAGACAGAAGTGGAGGCACCCATGTATGGCTTCACTTATTCCTGACATTTAAAAAAAAACCCAGAGAGAGTGAAAGAGTGAGGGAGGGACACAATAATATACAGTTACAGATAGAAAAGGTGGGAGTACCAGCTTCTATCAATTACTATCACAATTAACTGTCACTGAGGCCCCCTGTGCATGTATGTGTGTGTGTGTGTGTGTGTACGAAATGCTAATTCATGGTCCTATGTGGGAGGGAAAAGGTCTGTGCACAAGATGTGAGGGAGTGTGTCCAGCTTTAGAGCCCAGGAATGTTTTTGTGGCGTTTAGGGAGTCAAATGCACAAGATGTAGCTGCCTACCCATCTCAACACACCAACATGAGATATATGATGTACACCCCCCTGCTAAATCAGTACGAGTCTTCTCTAAAGACAATGGTGTGTGCCATGCAGTGCCTAGTGGGAATTTTGAGCAGGAGACAAGCTAGACTGGAATATTCTCAGCTAGCCTTATCACAGATGCAACACAATGAGTGTCCACATTCATTTATAGGTACTAATGTTTTGCTCCTCCCAGTCAAACTTAGATAAAAAGACGTGCAGCAGGTCCCATCTGGACTCTATCACCAGGGGCAGAAACTCACACTACATCAAGTGGGCCTTTAATCTTGGGCATTACGGGTCTGAATACATTGCTACAATGTAATGAAACGGAACAGGGATGACATTAAATGCAACTATTGAAGGAAACACAAATAAACATGTTATGCTGCATTATCATTCTAAGCATTCCACCTCTTATTTCTCTTATTTTCTTTTGTACCATGCCTCACAGAACACGTCTGCTCACAGAGGATGCACAATAAAAATCTCCATAGAAGCTCATGCCCTGCCTCTTGCAGTGTTTCTCTTTCCTTTTTTCAAGTTCCACTCTCATCTGTTTGAAGCTGAAGTCCTGCTATAGTCTCTGGTTGACAGGATAAGGGCTTGGTCTGGGATGAAACAGTCTCCGCCTCCTTTCCTTCAAGAGATGAATCCTTCTCCTTATGGAAATTTTTGGAAGTATGACTGGGTGTTTTTTTTTCTTCTCATAACTAGATTCAGTTGATGTGAGAAGTCTTCAACCCTCATAGTCTCTCTTTACAGGCATATTTGGAGTATGAGCGCAACATTTGAGTCATTTCTTTAAGTGGGCATGGACAAAGGGCATTAACCTCTCCTTTCAGCAGCCAGATGTGAATGAATGTTATTGGCCAAGCAAATGCAGACAAAACTCATTAAGAAGGAAACCAGGGGAGGGGTGGGGGGCTAGCAATGAGAAGGCAGAGGTGGAGGATTTTACAGGATGGAGATGAAGTTAAAAAAAGATCCATCTGTGAGGCATGAGTAAGGACTTACTGATTTCCTTTGTTTAGCTTCTTTGCAAAACAGAGACAACAGCATTAAGACTCTCTCTGAAAATGTAAGGACTATCTTTATCAGGAGAAGCGCCTATGAAGTGGGACTAGTAAAGGTTGTTGTTACCAACAGACCCAGCCGCTTGTTCTCCTTGTGTCTACAAAAACTCAGTCTCCCAGGGCTAGACTTAGAAGACAGATGGGTGCAGAGAGTTTGAGAAAGGCAGAGGGCTGTTAAGAGTTGGGGGATAAAAGGGAGGGGATATTTTAAGTGGTAAAGCCTGCTACCCCACCAAAGATGGGTAAATGCCAACGGGTTGTGTGTTGCACAGACTAACAACACACGGGTAAAAGAGGGTGGGGCAGCTCCTAAAGAGTTCATCACGTCTCTCTCATCCATATGACCCTCTTAAATATAGAGCCTCTCACTATTAATACACAACACACACACACACACACACACACACACACACACACACACACAAACCAGCCCTGCCCTGCAATTCCTTCAGGCCTCAGCCACAACCCTTGGGCAAAGAGTGCTGGTCAAGGCAAAGGACGGAAGTGGAGGAAAGAAAGAACGAAAGTTAAGTCATACATACCATGTGAAAGACTGGAGACCCAGCAGGGATGAAAGTAAAAAAGCAGAGGACAAAACAGAAGAAAAAGCAAGTGCAGTGAGAGAGAAATGGGAGAATCAGGAGTAAAATGAGAGGAAGCAGAGGATAGGCTTTCAGATAAATATGTATGGTATATGTTACAGTTTACAGTCCCCCCACCTCCCCCCTCCATGTGTATGAATACTGTTTTGGGACGCTTCCAAAGGATATTCCTTTCTTCTCTTTGGCTGTGCCAAGAAATTACAGACACAAGGCAGCAGAGCATCTCAGTATTACATCATATTTTTTCCTCGTGTCTGCAAATCACACTTTTCCTCCTGTCCAGCACTCAGAAGGATATAACAGAGTAACAATGAGAGAAAAAGACAGCAAGACAGGATGAGGTAATCTGTTAAATTTAACACAGATTATTCGTATGAACGGATCCCTCTTTGTTAAATTAAGACCTTCATCCAAGTTTTGCTTTTTCATCACTGATTTTCACCTGAGTTGGTACACGAGGGATTACCTAAAGATGGCAGATAATAGAAATAATTTTTTGTGATAATTTTTTAACAAAAACAAAACTATTTAAGATTTAAAGTTGTGCTTAATACGCGTGTATTTGTGGATGTAAAAATAATCGTATTAACTTATTAATGAACACAAATTAAATCCGGACCTTGTTCCTACTGAATCCAGCCTTCAGTGTTATTGTTCATTCGGCAGGGATTAAAGCAGACAAAGAGTAGTGTGGTGTGGGCACATGAAAGCAGAGGGAGAGAGAGGACACAGTGTGCTAACAGTAGGATGGTGATAGCTGGGAGTTCACTTACTTGCACATGTGAAGCCACAGAAAAGGCCAACAAGGGCTGACAGGAGCAGCAGCTGAACTTTCATTGTGGTAAAAGCTCTTCTTCAGTCTTCTCTCCAGTCAAAAACTATAGGGACTTCCCCAGGGCACGACACCGGAGACCTAGCACACGCCAGACACACACCAACTGGCGTCTCTGGTAGTAAAATGTGAGGGACCAAAAAAGGTCAAGAATGAAAATAAAGTCTTTGGAGAAAGTTTGGGAAAGTAGCAGGCTGAGATCCTTTGAACGTGTGGAGGTGAATATGAATGGGCTCAGGCTGGTCGCTGTGAAGGAAGAAAAAGAGTAGTAGAGTGATGTAGAGAGGACAAGAGAAAAGAGAGGAGATCTGGCCACTTTGGGTAAGTGTAGGGAGAGAGGGAGAGAGGGAGAGGGAATGGCACACAGCAGGAGAGAAAAAAGAGAGTGCGTGTGAGTGGCTGAGAGTGGAGGAGGGGTGCCGGTACTGGTTGTGGTGGTGGTGGGCTGGGCGGGCTAACGAGTAAGGGGCAGGTTGGATTGGGAGAAGGGTGTCTGGATTGGGGCAGTAAGGTGGCCCAGCCTTATATATAATATTCCTCTTGGTTTACAGTAAGCCAGTACTCCTGTTTGTAAACCCTGCAATATCAGCAGCATGCACACACTCACATGCGCAATCATGCATTTGGTAATACAGATAAATACACAGTTGTTATTTATCTAGACAAGGCAGACACTTTAAACTATGACTGGTGGGCTTATACAATTAGAAAGCTAAAGCAACAAACTTTTTATATGCGTTCCAAATAAATGGAAGAGAGATGTAAATACAGCTTGAGTTGTCTCAAATAATACTTAATGACAGAGTTAAGAGCCAAATGTTTCTGCTATAGAACAGAGATTCACTAGATGCAACCTGTCAAATTCTTGAACGGCACTCAAATGTAAATATGAGCAAACTTATAAAACATTAGTCTTGTTCCATTTAAAGAGAAGTGGCAGTTTACATGTGTGGCTGATAGACAGTGGGAGGGGAGAGCTTTTAAAACCGTTTTCCAATGAAAAGAAGTCATAAATACAGTTAGGACACTGTGTGTCATTCACACAAGCAAGCATGGGTGGTCTGCTGAGTTTACATGCAGTAGGGGACAAACAAACTTTTGCTTGGCACTAGGCTGACACCTATTGGACAACAAGCCGTGAAGGGCAAAACAGCACAAAACTAGAGCATATAAAGTTATTCCAAGAAAAAAATCATTTTCTTCTTAGCTCTATTAGATTTGATTCATCTGAAGTCAGAAGTCAATCTGAATTTGCACATATTTCAAAAGACACCTGTCTTGCATTGTGTAAAGTGTTTATAAGCTTTCAAACATTCAAACAGCTGATAAAAAAAACAGCAGCAGATGCAAGGTTAGCGCAGTAAAAATGGTCAATGACATTTTAATAAACACTGAAACAGATTTTAACTGCTGAACCGCCATACATACACAGATTATTCATGACACACAAAATGCCAATGTCAGTTGTTTTTTGTTTAAATCCACTATTTACATTATACTGAAGCTATGTACATAATGTTTCCCCTGGAAGAGAAATACCAAAATACTGTCTCCATTTGCCATTTCATTTTTTTTTTCCAGTCTCAATTTCTCAAGGGCAAACAGAGAAGTAACATACTGCTATTTACAAGGACAATTACACACAAACATAGAAGATATATATGCTGGTCACGGTATTACAGCATTTAATGGTAATAATAAAGAGTATTTTTCATCTTTTTTTAACAATACCTTGTTTTGACCACCTGAACAATCACTGAGATCTTCCAAAGCAAAATGCACCTAAAGGTCTAATATTTCACCGTGGAAAATAAGAGACCTAAAAGTATGAGTACAAAGAAATTCATGTTTCTTTTTTGAGCCGTATAAAGCTGTATGCTGAAGAAAATCAAAGAGGACTATACACACCTGTACACACACAAAATTAACGTCACAGTGAAAAAACAAAGTTGAGCTTTTTGTTTGGTCTTTACTCTCTTGCTGATGTGCTATTTCTAAATGTCTTTTGAAACAAAGAATTTTAAAAAATCCCAGTTATTTATTTTACACTAGATGCATTCAAGCTCGTGGTGTGCAAAAAACTGCTCACCTTTTCCTAAATGAGGCATGCTGAAATCAAGACCAACCTTTCCTGCCTAAATGAATGATGACTTTTGGAAATTTTTTAGCGTTTTTGTCCCACAAAAACAAATATATTAAAGTTGATAAATCCCACCACTGCCCAGGTTTCATGTTGATAAGTGAGTTTTGTTTAAGCTGCTGAAAAGGTAATTTCGCAGTACATTATGTTACTTAGCTTGTTACAGCTGACAAATGAAGATTTTTATCCTTATGACTACAGCCTTGGGGATGCTAACATTTAGCCAACAGGATTTGAACACTGACAGCACTATACAATACACAGTTAACCTCACTTTAAGAAATGTAAATAGCAGAGATGTGAAGATATATGCGGACATAACACCCTGAGAACCTGACACAAAAAACTGCTGTTGCACGCACATAATTATGACATTTTAGTGGTAAAATATGCTGAAATAGTTTAGAATCGGCATCCTGTGTGAGAGAGCAAAGATAAGGAAGGAACAGATTGTGATGCATAGATCTTTTTTTAAAACGAAGCAAAAAATTATACCTGTTTTAACCAGCAGGTGGTGCCCCACTCCTGATTTAGGTTGACATACTATTACTTTTACCCTAAATTATTCTTTTAACTGACGTTAAGACTTAAAACGCCATAAGTGAAGTAATAGAGATAAAGAAATGTTGGAAGAAAGAAAGAATAAAATGTCTGAACTTTTTGAGCCTCTGAAAAAGATACAGGCTTTCTAAAGACAGTTTGGAGAAGACATCTTTTCTGTTCATTTCAGCCACAGGTTGGGAAACTTTGTAGACATGAGACACAAACTATAGTAGGATACACATTTAAGAAAAAAGAAAACCATTTATAAAAGAACTGACAACACTTTGGTGACTGAAACCCTGTTGGCACTCGGGGACACAACATAAGACAATTCAGGGAGATTCAAATGTCAGTTGTGTTGGACGACATGTGTTCACATCTTGGCTTTGTCTGAAGCAGTCAGAGTTCCCATCTTATTAATGATTGTCTTTATATTTATTGACCACTTTTATGAGAAAAAAGCCCAGCATGTTTAGAAAAATCACTTCCATTTGTTTTCTGTTAGATTGTCTTCTGTTTCTTCACATGGGTGAAAGGAGCAGGTCAGCCAGTTTCATACCTCGTGTCACTATCATTGCACCTCATCTATGTCTCCTTCTCATTTCAGGTCCACTCCTTCATTACTCTGACTGACGGCTCATCTAGACAATGGAGTCCCAGTCAAAGTCATCCTGGATGTCATCAGCAGCAAGCATGCGTCTCACCTGAAAGTGTCCCGGAGGCAGTGTGTGTTGTTGCTGCTGCTGGCTCAGCTGGCTGTGATGACCTGAACACATAAGAATCAGGTTGTTATGCACAAGATACTCACTTTAATTCTACAGGTGTAACAGCTACCTGAATTATTCCTTTTTAAACATGTGGATGGGACTAAAAACTGTTGGAACAAAAACACAGGGTGCAAAATATAAAAGATCTCACTCCTGATAAAGTCAAGGTTCCCATCCACACAAACTATACCAAATAACAGGTGACGATGACATGGTGGCTCATGTTATTGAGCCATTATAGCAATTTTTAAAGACACATCGTTAGGTTACTTTAAAACTAAATGGCATCTTCATAACAATATAATGCAATTGGATGTTAAAAACCTACTGTATCTTTCGAAGATTATAAAATTAATGTGTCAGAGAGGTCTACTTTATGAGAGAGAGGTAAACAATAATAAGATACTTCAGTGTGTGGCATTAGTACTACTGTTTTGCTACATGATCTAACTGAAAATGAGGAAATATATATAAAAAAGGTTGTAATTCCTAAACAGTTAAAGCAGTTCTTTTATCAAACCCTTTGCATTAAAGCTGAAAGTCTGCACTTCAATCACATCTTGAGTGATTGATTTAAAATCCACTGCGATGATGTGCAGAGGCAAAATTACAAAAAAAATGTGTCCCTATCCTAAAGCTTATGAGCAAACTGTATATTGTTTCATCAGAAGCTTATTCCGAACTAAAAACGGACTGTTTGAATTACTGAAAATTTGTCTGAAATGAAAGGAAATTGGGGAAGACTACCAACTGCAGAGTAGATGCTTTTTTTGGTGTTCATAAATTTCCTGTGCTGACTGTTCAAGGCAGCATGGGATGGATTCCTGGTTTGGTGAAAGTGAAAATGTAAAATGATAAGAAGGTGAAAATTTCCTTTGGAGTTAATCACACAATTATTTTTGGGTTACAGAGCACACTGTTTTTGAGAAAGATGAACCACAGTGTTTTATTATTAGAAAATATTTTGATTAATATATTTTAAAGATAAATGGGAAAAAGATATTTTGTTAATGCCAAAACTCTGAAAATGTATTCAAATTAAACAAAAATAAAGTCTTGACCTTTACATTCCTGCAAGCTTGAGTGGAAGTTAAAGATGTTGAATTGCACAGCTATGAACAGGAATCCTTCCTCTTGCCCTTGAAATTGGCAGATTTAATAATATCCAAGAGGATGGCAACCTATGTGAATTATGTGAAGCTGAGAATTAATTCCCCTTTCTTTTGTACTGTGATGGGCTAAGAAATCCAAAAAAGTTGAGTAGATGATGACAAAATGAAAAGGCTGTTTAATAAATGTTGTGTTTATAAATTTGCAGATTTTTTTCAAAGCTTGGAAACGCTACCCCCAGTCATCGTACAACCACTAAAGCCATATCCCCGAAAAGCCCCAATTTCTTTAAGCATGCTAACCTGACCTGACCCCACTTGATACAATGTGAGATAGATGCCATGGTCTGTTTGTTATTTTTTCTTTTTCCGTATGCAAATTGAAAGATAAAGAAGCTGGTATGGCTAAAAATGTGCATTTTTTAACCAATTTCAGCAGGAACCCAACCACAGCGGCCCACAAGCAAATGGATTTCTAATGCCGGTCCCAAGCCCAGGTAAATGGGGAGGGTTGCGTCAGGAATGGCATCCGGCGTAAAATCTTTACCAAATCAAATATGAGGATTCATAATACGACTTCTATACTGGATCGGTTGTGGCCCAGCTTAACAACGACCGTTGTCAGCGCTGTTAGCCAACAGGGGCCCAGTGGAAACTATGCTATTGCTGGTTGAAGACAAATTAGGCGGAGAAGGGGAAAGTGTGTTAAGAAGCAGAAAGAGAAGGGAGGGAGGAGGTGAGAGTAAGGACTTTAAATGTAGGGACTATGACTGATAAAGGGAGAGAGCTGGCTGATATGATGGAGAGAAGGAAGGTAGATATACTGTGTGTGCAAGAGACCAGGTGGAAGGGAAGCATAGCCAGGAGGACCAGTGGTGGAATCAAACTGTTCTACTACGGTGTAGACAGGAAGAGAAATAGATTAGGGGTGATTTTGCAGGAAGAGTATGTGAAGAGTGTTCTGGAAGTGAAGAGAGAGTCAGACAGAATTATGACTTTGAGGCTTAAAATTGAAGGTGTGATGCTGAATGTTGTTAGTGCATATGCCCCACAAGTTGGATGTCAGAAGAGAAAGAGGAATTCTGGAGTAAGTTGGAAGAAATGGTAGAGTATTCCCAGGGGAGAGGAAGTTGACCGCTACAGACCACTAATCAGATGTTCCAAACCAGCTCTGAAACAGGTTAAAACCCGGCCAGCAGGAGCCATCTCTGCTCTTCAGGACTGTTTTGAGTCCACTGACTGGGACATGTTCAGGGAGGCTGCAGCCAATGGTGATTCTATTGACTTGGAGGAGTACATGGCATCAGTGACTGGCTACATCGAGAAGTGCATTGATGACGTGACCGTCTCCAAGACCATCACCACACGCTCCAACCAGAAGCCGTGGATGACTGCAAAAGTAAGTGCTCTTCTGAAGTCGAGAGACTCGGCCTTCAAAGCAGGAGACAGGGCGGCCTTAAAAACAGCCAGGGCCAAACTGTCCTGAGCCATCAGAGAGGCGAAGCGCGCACAT
>VUQH01058464.1:6446-23469 GCA_015106775.1 Etroplus canarensis
TGGCACGAACTTGCTTGCACACCTGTGCGCTCAACTGTGTTTCAAGTGTCTGTTATTTGTGGAGATGAGCTGTAAAACTGTAGCAAGGTAAAGTCAACTTGCTATGGATCTCATAATATTTGATGCGTCAGTGGGGAAATGAGGTAAAAATTGATGGGAAAGCCATTGGTGCTCACTTTGACCATGGTCAATCACTTGCATTGTCCATCGACAACCATACCGGGGACTATAAAATCAAAAGAATGAGCTGAAAGAAGCTAAAATCCTCTTTAGGACTAAGGAGAACTGCAGAGTCTTGTGGGAAACACATGCAAGCTTGCCTCTGTGACGGATGGCATTCTTGTTGCCAGTCATAAATTACATTGACCGACTTGTGACAATGTCAGGACCTTGGGCACTGAGATTTATGTGGAATTTACTTGACACATTAAAGCTACCTGAACATTGTGGCGTGCATTGTGAAATCTGCGCAGTAATCATCAGGACCCGATATTGGACCGTCCTCTAAAGTCCCCATGAAGAGCCCAATCCGGAGGAGCACCTGCAGTATGTGCCAGAACCCCCGAAGGACATGAAGGATCAGCGCACCATGGCAAGACATCACAGGACGCCCTGATAGCTAGCTGGTAATCTGTAGTTCATCATGAGGTGACATGCTCAACATTTCTCACTTCGTTCACAGTAAAGTTAGAAATCCAGCTTGTACTCTGGCATGGCAAATAATACGTGTCACTTCTAAGAAAAAATAAAGTTGGGCACTTTTGGTGGAAAGTTGACTGGAATCAATTATGAAATATGCTGGCGATTGATTTTCATAAAACGCAATTATTCAGCTGTACACATTTCAGCACTAAAAAGGATTTTGGAGCAAACACAGATTATAACGCAGCTAAATCATGCCTGAAAGGATAACACCAGTTTATAACGTTTCTTTGAGCGTGCAAAGGGTGAAACTTTCTCCTCCGGAGAGATGTCAGTTGGACCCGATGAGATCCGACAACGGTGCCTGCTTTGAGGGCCCTACGTTAGTGCTAACGCTGTTTACACATTCTGCCATTCTTTGGCAGGATACATATCACCGTATCTATAGATTCGGACAGAATGCGGTCTGTGGTATGGAACAAGCCTTCATACTCATAACAGAAGTGCATGACCTCAGCTATCATAAAACCTGACTCATGCTATGCTTACAATACAGTCATAAAGCAGATTCCCAAATGCGTCTTATCCCACAGACTTTTCGTTGAGCTTCTTGAAATGTTTGACCCCTTCTTGGTCCCCACAAAGTAGAGCGGTTTAAAAAAAAAATTGGCAGCAGACGTCCCAAACTGTACAAGCCACAGCCTTCACACGACTGTTATGATGTGTTTTTGAATTTATCTACATGTGTCCTCAGTGTTTGCAGCCATAAATACTACGGAGAGGTGGAGCTGCCCCTCGCACCGCCATTCATCATTCCCACCATCACCTCTGTATTTATGACACCGCGCTGTATGGATGGCGCACTTCCAAAGGATGATCTAATGGGGCTAAACCCAGACCAACTGGTTCAGTCAAGTAGGTGATGACAAAACCGTCTCTTCTCTATGTGATCATTTAATTATGGACTCACATATCATTCAGTAAGGCATGCATGAGGAACAGTGGGGGGGGTTAATTCCGAAAAGAGATGTGCTAAAAGTCCTGTGACTATATAAAGCAGGAGTTTCCTTCGGTCTCCATGGAGCTTTTTCAAGCAGTTGGTCAAGTCCTGCTGCACAAGAGCCACCTTTACCATCAACCCCATTTCTGGATGCAGAAGGCAAATGTTTTAAAGGAAAGAAGTCATGAAGACCGGTGCGAGCAACTACTGAGTCCAAGTACCCAGCAGCGTAACATGTGCTTAGGTTCACGTTGTGATAGATTCAAGAGCAGTCAGCACCACTGGTCAGTGGTTCCGTGGGCCGGTCTTTCATGTGTGCTTTTCACAGGAGGTCCTTTCCCACATCTAATGAGTGTGATGTTAAGTGTGTGCCTGCTCACTTGGGAGGAAATGAAGCCGGCGTCTCCACCGCGAACAAGCCTTCAGCGTTATAAAATGTTACCGTATATGAGCTACCAAGGCAAAACGCCGCCCCCACCCGCGCGTGCTTCCTCACCATCAGTGCACGGCTGTCACACTTCCCCTCCCAGAGTGTTGGGGGTACATGTGTAGAACACAAGCTCCGCACGCAGAGAGAAGTGTGGAAATGTTTCCACGGGACTGTGGAGGGGGAAGGTTTGCTGCCACGCTCAGTTCCCGGCAAATTCATGTGAATTATCACTGGGAGGTAATGATAGTCACACGGTCGCGGTGGGACGTCAAATCTCCGCCGGCGCAAATGAAGAAATTCAGACAGTTAATTTCTTTCTTTCATGGAAGAATGAACACTGTAACTCACCTTTATAGTTTAGGTTAACTTAATAACCACCAATTTCAATTTGTTTTTGTTCAGTTTTCATTTGTACTCCATGGACAAGAGGAGCCACCACATTACACCTGAGTGACCTTTTTATGACATCCCCTTCTGAATCCATAGACATTAAGGAGTTAGTCCCCCCTTTATAGCTACAACAGCTTCCACTCTTCCGGGAAGGCTTTCTATAAGATTTTGGCGCGCATCTGTGGGAATTTTCACCCATTCATCCAGAAGAGCATTTGTGAGATCAGAGAGTGATGAAGAACCTCCCTTTCTGTCCATAAAAGGCATGGTTGGATGAGTTTGGGGTGGAAGAACTTGACTGACCCACACAGAGCCCCAACCTCAACCCGATCCAGCACGTTTAGGATAAACAAGAACAGAGACTGCAACCCAGGGTCTCTCGTCCAACATCAGTATCTGACCTCACATAGGGTGTTCTGGAGGAATACCCCCAAAATTCCCACAGATACACTTCAAAAGCTTGTAGAAAGCCTTCCTAGAAGAGTGGAAGCTGTTAGTATAGTTAGTATCTACATCAGTATCTGTGGGTTTAAAATGGGTTGTCATGAAAGCTTCAGTGGGCGTAACATGTAGGTGGGCCAGCACTTCTGTCCATATGGCGTATGTTACGCATGTTCATTTCCATTCCCGCTGGGAAATTTGTTTACTTCATAAAAACTGTTACCATATCAGGTCAAAATCAGTTATATTGTCAATTTTAAAAAAAACATCTGATGGTTTTCCAGCTTCTACTTTGTCTGTTGTGCCATGTTAACATGCTTACATACAAAAATTACAGGATAAACATGATAAACATACCAACTAAACATCAAAAGGCAACATTGTCACTGTTAGCATGTTGATGTTAACATTAAGCCATCTGTGACTAAAAGCAGGCTCTCAGAGCTGCCGGCATGGCTGTGGACTGTTATTTTCCCATGTTCACAAGTAATGGACACGTCAATTTAAAACTCAAGCTGTGGTAACTGGACCTTGATCTGGTTTAGTTGCTCTCATAATAAATCCTCCATCAAAAGTGAGTCTTTGTCTGCAGGACACCCTGTGTAAGCATGTGTACCAAACAAAGAACCAAGTACAGTCCGCCTGCATTTTGTTGTGGAGGGGCTCAATGACGTTCACTCATCGTGCCTATAAACCATTGTGCTTTTGTTTGACACACAGTGCTGGGAAACTCAACTTCCCATCCCTTGAAATAGGATTGCCCAACAGGATTATTTCATCACCAATTTATTGCCATCTAATCCCGGAGATTTCTGTCTTGGCATGGCGCTTCGCTCAAACAAACAAGCAGACGGAAAAGGGCGGACAGGGGGTACAAGCCCTTAATCATCTGCTCCCCTGCTGAGTCATCTTGTGAAAACGGGGGTCTTCCTCCCTTTTCATCACGGTTTGCTTCTTTTGATTTATTTGAAGGACAACTCTGGAGCAGTGAGTCTGTAATTAGGGAATTGTCTTTGAGGTTTCGAATCGAATTGCGAAGGGATGCCGTCACAGCATATTCAAACAGCTCCGTGCATTACTAACAGTACAGAGCGCTGCATGTGGTTCAAAGGCCACATTTTACAGCCTCATCACACTGTCTTTCTCAAAGGATAGAGTTCAGGACAGCTCTAAGGGGACCACTGGAGCCACACACCATTCAGATTAATTCTGTTTATACAGCACCAGTTCCCAACCACAAAGAGCTTTGCATTGTAAAAAGTACAGACCTGAGACTATGAGAGGTGGAATCCTATCCGTCCGTCCGTCAGTCATCTACCTTTTGTGGGGGTCCGGGTCGTGGAGGCAGCAGTTTGAGCAGAGAATCCCACACTTTCCTCTCCCCAGCCACCTCCTCCAGCTATTGAGGGGGGACACCAAGGCGTTCCCGGGCCAGCTGGGAGACATAGTCTCTCCAGCGTGTCCTGGGTCTGCCTTGGGGTCTCCTCCCAGTGGGACGTGACCGAAACACCTCAAGCGAGAGGCGTCCACAGGAGGCCACCTCAACCGGCTCCTTTCGATGTGGAGGAGCAGCGGCTCTACTCCGAGCATCTCCTGGATGACTGAGTTCCTCGCCCTCTCTCTAAGGATGAGTCCAGCAACCCAAAAAGCTCATTTCGGCCACTTGTATTCACGATCTCATTCTTTTGGTCATTACCAAAAGTTCATGACCAAAGGCGATCCTCACCTATGTTCACTAACGTCCAGAATCCAATCCATTTCATTTTTATTTCTTCTGAAGTTTAATTTTCATTGCAGTTTGGTTTTGGGTGTGTTCCAGAGTGGGTTTGCTCATTTCAGGTTGATTTTTTTGAAAATGTTTAGTTTTTATTAGTTTCAGTGGTTGTTTTCTTCATTATAATAATATAGATGGGATTTGTCAGGGGCAAATTTATATTGTTCACTTTAGAAATGACAATAAAAACATGATACTTCGAAGGCAGCTGACTCTCAGTCATGTGGACATCCTGACTCTCAATAAAACAGATGCACTGAAACCTGATCACACAAGTTGCTTTACGAAACTGAGCTTACAGAGACTAAAGCTCAGAACATGTCCTGTGTAATTTTATTTTAGTTAGTTTAATTTTTTTGTTATTGAAAAATCTAGTTTTTATTTTTATGTCAGTTAACGGAAATGTTTTTTCTTACCTAGTTAGCTGTAATAACCTTGCATGACAGCACAGCGGTTAGCATTGTGGCCTTATAGCAGGAAGGTCCTGGAAGGTTCACATGTTCTTCTGCCTACATGGGTTCTTTCCGGGTACTGCGGCTTCAGGAGGTTGGGTTAAAGTTCTAGTGTGTGTTATTTAGTGACCTCTAGCGTTGAAAATGCAGACTGCAACAGCTGAACGCCTTCAAACTTGGAGAACCTACGGTGGCCATCAGGGAACAAAATGGAGTCTTCCACAACCCCACCTAACACCATCTCCAGTCCAGAGGTTTGTGCATGTAGATATAATTAAGCATTAAAATACAGTTGCATTTAAAATGATTTAAGTTAAGATTAAGTTAAGAAGTTCAGGTTGCAAGAATGCAAAAATTCTACTTTGTGGAAAACACTAGCTAGCTTAAAGATGACCGCTAGTATTTGAGTCTGTCAGTTCTGAGCTACTGCAGAAACGTGGCGGTGCAAAATGGCAGCTCCCTTGTAAGGGACCCGCTAACACTGTACATATAAATACCTTTTTGTTAGTAAACAAAAACTATTATTGTGGGTGATTTTACACTATAAAGAGCAGAAATATGAACGTTGGACTCATTTTTTTTATAACAGACCGTCTTAACTGTTACACACGTCTTTAACTGTCATTTCTAAATTGCCCACTGGTGTGGATATGAATGTGAATGGTCGTCTGGTTAGCCCCGTGATAGACTGGCAACCTGATTCGTGCACTGTGACAGTTGGGAAAGGCGCCAGCCCCCCACAACCTTGAATTGAACAAGCAGTTGAGAAACTGGATGACTGGCCCATTATCATCAAATCTAGCTTCCTGAGTCAGGATCAGAACAATGTCCGAAGCAAGTATCGGACTGGTGCATCCCTACCTATGAGTAAGCACTTGGTAAAGGATAGATTAAAAAAAGTAGTAGAGTTTAGAGGGCGTAAAGGAGAAGTCAGTGCCTCAGTGCATCGTGGGAGGTCCCCCAACAGACTGAGCCTACAGCAACATAAATAATGGATGGTTCAGGGTCACCAGCATAACAAATTGCTATCTTGCGGCTATAACATAACATCAATAACTTTTTAGAAATGCACTGTTAAATTGGCCACAGCAATAATAACTGGGCAAAACGCCAAAGACTGAGCTTTAAATTTAAAGCAATTTTCCCCCTGGGATTATTAAAGTATTCTGATTCTGATTAAATAAGCCCAGTTAATATCTGAATCCAATAAATAAAAATGAATTGAAGCAAAGTGCAGTATAGACTGTATGTTAAGTCAGTAACAAACTTAACAAAAGGCCGATATTAATGTGATTCTGTAACTCCAGTGAATGAAGTCATCGCTGCTCTTCGAGTCCTCTGGAGTCAGTGCCACTGCTCGGGGCTGTGTTTTATGTATCCATGAATGAGATAGATGGAGTGCACATTTGTTCTTCCGTGGGCAGGTTGAGCTGCAGCGGAGGGAATCATCCTGGCAGTCTCCTGTAGGCTTGCTGAAAGAACAAAACAGTGGCAGCAAACCTACCGGTGATGAGTGACGAAGAGGACTAATGTTAAGAAGTGAAGTCTCTCTAGGAAGGCAAGTTTGAAGGAGAGATATGGCATTTTAAGTATTATATAAAGGTTATGCTACCTTGGTTTATCAACAGTCAAACACTTTGCAAGCTTTCTGCTGCAGTTATTATGGACAACGCCTATAAACAGAACTATTACAGGAGTGAGAAAGCTTTACTGGTCCTTGATGCCGGGCACTACTTACTGCCCAGACTAATAAGCACAGAAGGGTGATCCAACAAAGTCAGTTTGATGAGTCTGCTGTAAATAACAACCTGAATGCTACATTTGACTTCGGGGCTAACAACTGCTTCTGACAGAGTCCAGACTGAGAGGAGAAAGCTGGAGCGAAGGGACTTCATGAGGAGTAGCCAGGCAATAAAATTGGAGCGTATGTATGTGTTGGCCAACCTCGATTCAGTCTCATACCCATTACATACAGCTAAAGGGCTCTCCAGGGGTCAAGTCAGCAAAAGCACAGAACGCAGTGTTTGGTCAAAAAACACAAAATGCATAAAATCAGTTGGAAGCTGAAACAATAATTTGGGTTAATTTTGTTGAAAAACCGAAATTAACATGCTGGATGCCACTCAAGTAATTGCCATCCAAGCATAAGATATTTTTGGCACTTGTGGGAGTGTTTAAAGTGTGTTATTTGTATTTCTGTTTATTGTGTTCATGCAAATCTCCCATTAGAGACTCTACTGGAACTGAACTTTAAATGGAACAAGTTAATTTTTCCCAGTTTACTCATTACTGTAGCAACAAATATTAGAGCCAATATTTTGCGAACTAAAGCTTCATATGTCATTTTCTTTTCCCAGGCTGTTGAGAGTGATGGTCACTGCCTTTACTAAACAAGATGTAAATCATGTGCAAATTTCCGACTGTGACTTTTACCAAAGTTGATCATGATCATCGACTGTCTAGCTGTAATACGGCAATATGACAACTACTGAGCTAAGAGTGCAAATATAGTTAGGTTCATAAGTTCTGGGACAATGACAGGTTTTTCTTTTTTTGTAACGTTGCCTCTTTACGCCACCACAGTAGATTTTAAATCAAACATCAGAATATAATCAAAGTACGGACTTTGACAAAAACTGTTTTAATGTAGGAATTATAGCCATTTTTATACAGTCTCCCATTTTCAGGGGCTCAAAAGTATTAGGAGAATTGACTGACAAGCAGTTTCATGGCGCGTCCCCTCGTTATTCCATGGCAAACTAAGCAAATGAAAGATCTGCTATTGATTTCGAGAGTCAAACTTGCGTTTGGTAGTTGTTCACAGAAACGCTCAACATGTGGTCCGAATAATAATTTCTCCTTTCATATTCTAAGATTAAAAAACAAAACAAAATAAACCTATCAAAAGAGATGGCAAAACTTTAGGAGGTGCCAAAACAACAATCTGGAACATTCTGAAGTGGAATGCACTGGCCAGCTCAGCACCACCAAAAGGCCTGGAAGACCGAGGAAGACAACTAAAGTACATGATGATAGAATTATTCACTTGGTCAAGAAAAACTCTTCACAACATCTAGCCAAGTCAAGAGGTACACTCAAGGGGTAAGTGTGTCATCGTCAGAGTCTACAGTCAAGAGACGCCTTCATGAATGTAAATACAGAGGGTTTACAGCAAGGTGCAATCCATTTGCACTCAACAGCAAGAAGGCCAGATTAGACTTTGCCAGAAAACATCTAAAAGAGTTCTAAAAAAAAAATTCCCTGGACAGATGAAACCAAGAAGAACTTGTACCACAATGATGGGAAAGGAAGGAGAAGAAAAGGAACAGCTCGTGATTCAAAGACTACGGTGTCATCTGTCAAACACGGTGGAGGGCATGTTATGGCATGGGCATATGTCACGAGTGTTTATTAATGTGACTGTTGATAGAAGCAGGGTGAGTTCTGAAGTGTACAGGGCTATGCTTTCGGCTCCGATTCAGCCAAATGCTGCCAAACTGATTGGGTGGCACTTCACAGAGCAAATGGACAATGACCCAAAGCGTAATGCAAAAGCAACCCAAGAGTTTCTCAAGGCAAAGCAATTAGATTCTTCAATGGCAAAGCCAGTCAGCTGATCTCAACCCAACACAGTTTTTTTAGTTACTGAAGTCAAAACTGAAGGCAGAGTAAAAGCCTGGCAAAGCACAGCATTTGGTGTTGCCCGTGGGTTCTAAACTTTAGGCAGTCAATGAGTGCAAAGCATTTTCATCCAAGTATTAAAAATATTTCATATATTTACAGTTTTGGTAGTCCGTCCCATTACTTTTAAGCCTCTGGAAATAGGGGACTATTTATAAAATGCATAAAAATGGCTGTAATTCCTCAGTGGTTGGTGCAATTCTTTTGCCAAATCCACTGAATTCAAACTGAAAGTCTGCGCTTTAATCACATGTGACTGATTTAAAATTTAGCGTGGTGGTGTGCAGAGGCAAAATTACAAAGGATGTGTTGTTGTCCCAAACCTCATGGATGGTGTTGGTACAATCAGAAACATCCTGTCTCAGAGTGACGCTGAAAAACTAGTTCATGAATTTATTACTTCTAGGCTTGATTACTGTAATTCATTGCTATCTGGCAGTGCTAAAAGCTCCATAAAAAAGTTGATCCAGAATGCTCCAGCAAGAGTACTGACAGGGACTAGAAGGAGAGATCATATTTCCCCTATATTGGCTTCGCTTCATTGGCTCCCTGTTGAGTCCAGAATTGAATTTAAAATCCTTCTACTCACAGAGTCAGGCCACATCCTATCTTAAAGACCTCATTGTAGCATATTTTCCCAATAGAGCACTTCTCTCTCAGAGAACAGGCCTACTTGTGGTTCCTAAAGTTTTTAGAAGTACAATGTTGTCTTTTCTCCCCATAATCTGTGTCTCTCTTTGCTCTCCATTCTCTCTTCCCTCCCCCCCAACCGGTCGAGGCAGATGGCTACCCCTCCCTGAGCCTGGTTCTTCCTGTTAAAAGGGAGTTCTTCCTTCCCACGGCTGCCAAGTGCTTGCATATAGGGGATCTTCTGATTGTTGGGGTTTTCTCTTTCTCTTTAATACTGTAGGGTCTTTATCTCACAGTGTAAAGCACCTTGAGGTGACTTTTGTTGTGAATTGGTGCTATATAAGCAAAACTGAATTTAAATGAGGCTAACTGTACATTATGTGCAGTCTGACTGGCACTTCTGTCAAAGCTGACAATGACCGCTGGAATATGGCAACGTGTTGGTTAACTAGCAGAGTCGAGACTGCAAATACAAAGAAATCTTAGTCCGTGAATCTTGGAGTACAAAGAAAAAAAAGATGGTCAGAATAAAGATTAAATGACCTAGATTTCTGCTCACGCCACTGTGAGCAGAGATGTCTCTGCATCCCCATCCAATGATCCCTCTTTTGCTGTTTTTCCACAACATTTTCCTCATCATTTAACAGATTTTCCACCTTCATCCCTGTTTGAGGAAATAATCCGTAGGAGACGAGGAATTCCCAGACAGTAAAAATATCCCAAGAAACACGAGACACTTCAGCTCACATCTGCATCCCCGCATGACCCAGCATCCTCCTCGAGTCCATACGGTGGTTTGTATATCACGCAGGTTTTATGGACCCGACCCCCGCGTGGGTGGGTACGACAGTATCCAGTTAGTGCACTGATAAACTTCCCAGCCAAGGGCACAAAGCTTGCTGCTCAGATCGGTGGCCTGCGAGACATTACTTATCAGTGCGCTGGCGAATAACAAACCTGGTCCTTTAATGTGGCTTGTGTGATCGCGCCAAGCTGCACAAAGCAGCCGTTCAACCCACAGCAAAGTGTGGTTTTAGAGGAATCCCTTTACCCCCTACCCTCAAGCCTGCCCTCAAAACCCTTCCCTCCTGGATGCTGCTGCCTCACCATTTCTTCGGGTTCTGCAGATGTGGAGTTAGTAGCTGGCACGAGCTCCAGTATACAACTTTGTGGGCTGCGAAGCCTCACTGTGGCAATCAGGGGTGCATGGGACTGGACTGCAGACTCTAAGTGGGCTGCTGCCAGTGCTTTGAACTGTGAAAATAAATACTGAATAGAGCTACGTTGTGCTAGCCAGGCCTCGAGTCCTATAGTCATCTGTCTTGGTGTACACATCAGTGGGAGTGTTTGGCTTGGCCTAAGGCCACCGCATGTGGTAGCTGCAAGATTCTCTTTTTGTGCTGGATCACACTTTAATAAAACTGGCTGCCGAATATGAGGGGCAAGAATTCAGACTCGTTTTGCACATGTGATAACTTTCCCTGCTCCCTGCTCTGTGCCCTCGTCAGGGATGATGTCTGCGCAGACGGCAGGGCTTTCTCTCGCGTGTCTGGTGGAGCCGTCGTGCTTCAGAGCCGAAAGAGAGATCACTGGGGTGAGAGGAAGTGGGCCACTCGGCGGAAGGAGGCCAACGAAGCACCTGGGACAGGTTGATTTGGATGTTTGGACGTCGGAGGGGAACTTGTCCGGTGGCCAGCTCTGTGTTTCTTCACACAGACAGTGCTGCGCCGTCCTCTGCACAGTAGTTTTAAAGAGAGTGAGAACAGGAGACTGGATGTCAGGATAAAGCATTCAGGGGCATTTCAAAGGACTTATGGGTCCCCTGCTGCCATATATCGCTTTATCTGCTGCATTGCAACCTAAGACCAGCCGTCATACCATATTGCAAAACAGCATGAATGAATGGGTTTTAAATCTAAGGAGGAGTGATGCAGTTTTTGGGGCTAACAAGTTACAAAGAGGATTACAGGGTATGCCATGCATGCTTTGCACCAAATACCCTGCTCTTATTTTTGACTGGAATTTCACTCTGCACTCAAATGTTAGTTTATTCAATGTGGTAGCTTTCCACAGGCTGAGAAACTCCAGCATTTCATATTAAGCGCATACCCTGAGTTTGCATTAAGCTTTTGATTTATGATGGTGTATCTTTGGCCACATTTCATTCATCCAAGTGACTTCAACTCGGCATGGGTGCATTTTTAATTCCACTTCAATCCGCTGAAAGACATTTACAGTCTTCTTTAGATAGAACGACCACGCACTTCTGCTGCCGGCCACTAAACGTCTTCGGTTGAGCAATCGGAGTAATCCTCAGCGCTAATCTACGCAAGTGGCTTCATCTGATTTTGGTGCAGCTGCATACGCTGGCAGCTCACATGGTAAAGTTCTGTACTCGTGTTTGGTGTTAAATAGCTGTGTTTATCGGCCGATTTTCTTTCCAACTCAGCTTTTTGTTCAGCTTCACAGTCTTTTAAGCATAATGCTTTAATTGTAGAATTTGGAAATTCTCCACCACATCTAATCTAAAAATACTGAAAGTGAAAGGAATGCAGCATTATCCTTTTTCGGGGGTAGTTATTGTGGTACGACTTAAAACATGCAATACAAAACACACATTGCTAAATCAAACTGTCACGTTACTTATCCTGCCACGCATGAACGCCCCTTCGCAAAGCCAGCCACAAACAAACCAGTGCCCATTTTTCAAGGACACGGGAAGAGGCATTTTACTGCGCCTGTTTCCATTTCAGAACAGATGCCACCGAAGCAGCGTCTCCAAAAAGCGTGCCATCAAGGGGCTTAAATGTCACTCTGGGGATTCTGCCTTCACCTTCATGCCAAGAAAAGCCATCAGAGTTCAAACAAACACTGATACGAAACAGACTGGGTCCTAATAAGAGCTACTCCGCCATGGCCCTTGTGGCATTTTTTTGGTGCAAAGATGCAACAGACTGCTAAGAGAAATGTGCCCATTTTTACTTTGTTGCAAAGATTGTGATCCAGAATAGGATTATCGCTACTGGCGTTCATTTGTTTCCCCCTCAGAGTTTACTCTTTTCCCATCTCTGTGGAACCACCATTTTCCTGCCTGTAGCCATGTGCCATCTTCTGCAGAAGATGGAAACCGAACCAAGCCGGATAAATATGGCAGTGTGTGCCTGAAGCCAGCCTGTCTTTCTGAGAAACAGGTGCGGCGATAGTTTAACAAGCCTCTCTGTATATACATTTGGAGGAGGCTCGTAAGTGCTTCTTGTGTCTGCCGTAAAAAGAATTCATGGCAAACCATCACAAAGAGACAAAATGCTCATATCTCTGACATGAAGGTATTATGATAGGGATAAAAGTACCAGATGTTAATAATAAATCTAGATAATGTCAACTGTGTTTCAGGAGGGAGAATTTCATAAGACTGATTTTGCAGTATTCCTCAGAGGCGCCCAAAGAGAAGGTTACCATATGCAGAACGCATTAATACAAATGTTAATACTGATACAAATACAAAAAATGTTTCATCAAGGTAAGAAAATATTTTGTGCAGATGTTTGTCCAATGTGAGTACATGGTTGTCTTAGCATGAGAGGCTTAAATATCCATCAATCAACGACCTCCCCCAGCCACCGCCTCCAGTTCTCCCGAGGGGACACCGAGGTGTTCCCGAGTCAGTCAGGAGACATTATCAGCACGTCGCGGGTCTGCCCCAAGTCTCCTCCAAGTCGGACGTCTTTGAAACACCTCACCTTGGAGGCAGCCAGGAGGCATCCTTGTGAGATGCCTGAGCCACCTCGGCTGGTTCCTTCCTTTGATGCGGAGGCGCAGTAGCTCCACCTCGTCTCCGAGGTGAGGAGGAAGCCAACTTTCCAGCATGTGTCTGCGACCCTATTCTTTCCGTCACTACCCCCAACTTACACCAGTACAGGGAGTGGATCAGTACACTGAACTGCACTAGAGGGGCAAAATTATCGGGCCATTTGTTTCATTCAGTCCCATTGCCACAGGTGTATAAAACCAAGCACGCAGTCATGCAGACTGACTTTACAAACAGTTGTAAAAGAATGTGTCAATCTGAAGAGCTTGCGGTACTGTAATAAGATGCCACTACTGCAACAAGTTCATTAAATTTAATCCCTTCTAGATATTCTATGATCAACTGTAGGTGGTGTTATTGCAAAAGGGAAGCATTTAGGAACCACAACAACTTAGCCACGAAGTGGCAGACCATGTAAAGTTACAGAGCGGGGGTTGCTGAGTGCTGAGGTGCATAGTGCAGGAAAATTGCCAGCATTCTGCTCATTCGACAGCTGCAGAATTCCAAACCTCCACCAAGTGTCACATGGAAGGGTACAGTGTAAAGCACACCGCCACTGGATTCTGGATTCTGTGGAGTGGCATCATGCCTTTTATCTGGCAGTCTGATGGACAAGTCTGGGTTTGGCAAAATGTCAAGTAACAATTACCTGCTTGACTGCAATGTGCCAACTGTAAAGTTTGATGGAGGAGGGATGCTGCTGTGGGGCTGTTTTCTGGGGTTGGCCTGAGCCCCTTAGTTTCAGCAAAGGGAAATCCTAACCCTAGTACTGCCGGACATCAATATATTGACCTCTTCCAGTGGTTTCATTCACTGCCGGTTGTTTAGCTGGTCATATAGCTGGCAGAACAAGGGTTAACGCTTCAACTTTATCAAGACATTAACAATTCTATGCTTCCAACTTTGTGCACATGGGCACGGTCATACTGGAACAGGAGAGGGCCTGCGCCAAAATGTTCTCATGAATTAAGGTCCATCAAAAGGTACGGTCGGATGAGTTTGGTGTGGAAGAACTTGATTCTTATCAACACCATCAAACACCTTCGGTATGAACTAGAAAGAAGATTGGCAGCCAGGCCCTCTCATCACCTCACAAGTGCACTTGTGGATGAATATCCAAAAATTCCCATGGATATATTCCCAAATCTTGTAGAAAGCCTTCCCAGAATAGCGGAAGCTGTTATAACAGCAAAAAGGCAGGGGAGCAACTCCATATTAATGCCTGTGGATTTAGAATGATATGCCATAGTGGCCCAATACTTTTGGCCATGTAGTGTATATTATAAACTGTATTATCCTTTAACTTCTCACATCTTCTACTGTATTATGGCCAAATCCACAACACCAAACGATTTCCTATATATAAACTGACATTTATTTAACAGATTTTTTGAGTGTGTGGTTCAGTGACTATAAAGAACAGATGACCTGAGGGCTAATAAGAAGTAAAGCCAAAATGTTTATCGCCCCCTGCTGTCGGGCTTCAGTATAGGTCCTAAGTCCCGCCCCCTCCATGTTAGTGAATGGGAAGAGGCCAAACTGAAATGATTCAAGTTCTCCTCAGATAAATTTTTCCCCAAAGATGGTTTGTGCCATTTGAAGTAGTCCGTGTCAGGCTGATTTGGGGTTTAAGGGTTTCCTTTCTCTTGAGTTTATTTTGAACGATTAATTTGATGCTGTAAAAGTGGGGCGTAACCTCATGACTGGCAGCTCTGTTGGCTAATCTGGCGTGTTCCATGTTACGTCCCATTGGGCGCGTGTGGGGAAGTCAAGTAGGGCAACTCCGCCCAAAAAAAAAAATCTCCCCTGTGCAGACTCTGGCTCTAAAATTGCAAGATGGCGGCTACCACGAACGGGAAATTTTAGTCTCAACTTTGGGCAATGGGAGGAAGTGCAGCCACGTCGTCCATCTTTTATACAGTTATTGGTGTGGCTAAAAATATAAGATAAGATGATCCATCTGAAGTAACATCTGTTAGTTTGAACACTTATCAAACGCACAAAAACTGGCACATCAACAAACTGTAGAATTCCACAGGGCACAGGGTTACAATTTGCAATTTGCAGCAGGTTTGCACTTGCGTGCATTGGCTGGCCAAGTCGGCTTACTGCCACAAAAGCCTCGTTTACCCTTGCTGCCACGTGATTCGGTATTGTTTTCTTGCCTCTGTGCTGGCAGGCAGTGGACTATCCGAAATGAATAATGTCGCAGTTTTCTTTGCTCCAATTGAAGCCTTTAGTTTGAATCACAGTTCTGATTGGTTCTGGTCTTGGACTCCCTTCCCACTGATCAATGTCTTATGACCGTCTTCGACCCAGGTAAGGTGTCCCTTACCTCAGAGCTGCACATAAAGGTGTTTCCCCACATTTATGCATTGAAGAACAAACAAAACAAGCTGTCATCTTGAGGAAGAGGAGCCCCATGTGGTTTTCATACTCGGTGACTTCATACAGTGATTGGGGACACGATGTGGTTCATTACACCCAGTGACGGCTGGAGGGAAGTAGGGACCGAGAAACCCGATTCTGGAATAACAGTAGTTTACCAAACCCGCGTGTATGTTTAGAATTGAATCAGCCAGCAGCTGTTCCCATGTTGAGTGACTTCTCTTAAGCAGACAGTGGTTGTTCGCATGCCCGGTACAAAGTGCCAGGCAGCGTTTGGCTGAACTTAGTGCCGCTCGCCCTCTGCCACGCACGTGGCTTTGATTCCTATGCGAGGCTTGAGGAGCAACATCTTCTTGACATCGCAGATGTTGGTCATTAATAGCACATGTTTGTCGTCTCCTTTCTTTTCCATCCTGTATCCTAACAGCTCTTGAACTACCATTTTTAATCACTTACGTTTCCTCAGCTTCTTGGAGGAACATCTGAGAAAGATTGATGATTTAGTGCCTTGTTTGAATGAAGCTCACACGAAAAGCGGGGTATAATTTTGTCCTTGTGTGAAAGTTATGCTTCTCTATGATGCCTGGGGCCCAAGTTACAAATGATTGTTTTTCAGTTTTTGCTTGAACAATTAATTACAACGACAAATAGTTTAGAATACGATGAGAGGGGGCCTTTATGACATTGTCTAAACAGCTCTTGAGAGATGCTAAACTTGATTTTTTTGTTTTTTTTTTGTTTTTTTGCCTAATTGGTTCATTTCCATGTTTGTCTTTTGTCTTTGCTCAGCTGTAAACATTACCACCAGGTGGGACTTTTAGGCTATTTACACAAGCTTGACCTGTTGTTTAATATTCATAAAGTTTGAGGTTCTCATCCTCAGGATGAAAGATGTTTGCTATTCCGAAGAGAGCTGGGCCACATTTTTCCTATTATCACGATCCTACCGGTTGTGTTTACAGTTTTTGCATAACTGGCAAGAGGTACGGTCATTCGAGACGACGGCAATCTCAGAAACTCATGCGCACCGTCTGCTCCGGTCTTTGTCAGGGAGTCCACGCACACGACGGCATTTAGAGCAGTGAAAACAGAACAAAAGCGCAGCGCACTTCTTCATTTGGGCTGAAAGCTAGACATTTTCCAGAGGAAGGAAAGACTAGGAGAAGTCACACAAAAGATTCGAAACACATGCCTTGCAGAGAAAAGCGAAAGGTCCGAAGCACGGGCAGTCAAAGCCGTTTAGAAGAATTGTATCGACTTTCCTGAAGGGCGTGAGCAACTTCAACGGCTGAACGAGCCGTGAAGGCGACAAAGAATACGATCAAGGAGATCACAAGCTCTTCCTGATATACAATGCGAGATACTTTTATTCTTCATCCCCCCCCCC
>VUQH01058469.1:0-10848 GCA_015106775.1 Etroplus canarensis
GTAAGGAGGAAGTGAGGGCAGCTATGAAGAGGATGAAGAGTGGAAAGGCAGTTGGTCCAGATGACATACATGTGGAGGTATGGAGATGTCTAGGAGAGAGGCCAGTGGACTTTTTAACCAGATTGTTTAATACAATCTTGGAGAATGAGAGAATGCCTGAGGAATGGAGAAGAAACGAGGAATGGAGAAGGTACCGATCTTCAAGAATAAGGGTGATGTGCAGAGCTGCAGTAACTACAGAGGGATCAAGTTGATGAGCCATACCATGAAGATATGGGAGAGGGTTGTTGAAGCTAGGCTAAGAAGAGAGGTGACCATCAGCGAGCAGCAGTATGGCTTCATGGCACAGGAGAGGGGCCTGATAGCTGAAGGCTCTGCCTCCCATTCTACTTTGAAAAACTTTAGGAACCACAAGTAGATCTGCACTCTGACAGCGAAGTGCTCTAATGGGAAAATATGGTACAATGAGGTCTTTAAGATAGGATGGGGCCTGATTGTTCGAGACTTTTTAGTGTGACGAGAGTGAAACAAGTAAAAGGCTCAAGTGGGGAACTGAGCCCCTCCCACCATAGAGACTTATGTCAGAAAGAGCATCCGGTTTAAAATTTCTGCCAAATTACTGACGTATGACCCTTTGGAGAGAGTACAAGGAAGCAACCAAAGGTGCATGTCATCTGTGTAATAATGAAATCTATGCAGAAATGTATGCAGAAGAAGCATGTTCACTTGACATGTTCACTTGACATTACTGTAGAACAGTCTGATCCTGGGTGAGGTATTTACAATGAACCACCCCATGGCTGTCAAAGAAGTCAACAAGCAAGCTTTTGGCCATATGCTGTTGGTCTGGCATGCAGCCACAGGCTCTCATCCCCTTTGAGACTTCGAAGCTGTGCTGCTGCTGTTTCATGGTGCACATGAACAGCTAGTGGACACTAAAAGGTCCCCATACTGAAAGTGTGGCCTC
Organism: Etroplus canarensis; assembly: GCA_015106775.1. NCBI lineage: Eukaryota > Metazoa > Chordata > Actinopteri > Cichliformes > Cichlidae > Etroplus > Etroplus canarensis. The sequence goes on from VUQH01058469.1 coordinate 968, forward strand.
ATTCAGAGCCCCGACTTGTGGCAGGTACTGCAGGCACCTGCTGCATAAGTGTAATATACATCAGGACCAGTCTCTGAACTGGTGGATTCTGCCTGATAAGATGAAAAGAATTCTTCAAGCCTGGCTTCATTTACAAGCCATTCAAGCTCAAAAGCGGACAAAAGGAGGTAGTTCAGTTCAGGAATGACTAAAAAACCATTTATTAGAGGTTAAATCTCAGCTCTGTAACAATAATTTATTAAGACTTAAACACTGGAAGCATTTAGTTTGATGCAATGTTCTGTGTCCTTGTTCTGTTCCAAACTGTTAAATAGAACAGAATTATTGATGTTTTGTTGGTACCTTCATATTTCACACTGATTGATTTGTGAGGCTTTGTGCTGTAATGCAGGCCATTCAGACACAGCAGCAGAATCCCTCGTCTGTTCAGGGGTTAAATACCGACTCCAAACTGCCAACCCTCACAGACCCTCACTGTTTAATCCAGCTTTTTTCTTTTCAACTGGATGTGAAAATAGATTGAAAGTCTCTCTCCAAGACAAATGTAGATTTTGGGCAAGTGTAATAATGACGTGAATTTGGTGCTTGGAGATTATTTCACCTTGCTGAGAAAAAAATAGATTTAATCTTCCTGAAATTAAAGGAGTTTCTTGAATTTCCTGGATAGTCCTGCAGCCACAGAGAGATGTCTGTGTTTGGGGTTGTTTTCACTAAAGAGAACCTCAGAGGACAGTCTTCTGTAAAACACAGCAGACCATTCCATATGTTTAAATGAGAGAAAGACTGTTCTTCACATTTTTAGTTACATGTGTAATAATGGAAAGTTAATGTTCTGTAAAAGTTCACGATTAAATTAACTGAGATCTGGTTCCATTCATCGTTCCTTCAGCTCACCCTCTGCAGGTGGAGGCAAGTCCTCAGCTGTCAGCAGAGCGGGGTTCAGCTCTCCGTATGACCTGCAGGGCCTCTGGCTGTCTCCACCCTCCCACCCTCACCTGGAGAAGGACAGACCTGAACCGGACTGTCCTCCAGAGGACCAGGAATCAGGATGGACAGTCTCTGCTCCACCTGCAGGACCTGGATCTCCAGGATCGGGGAGGCTATAGCTGTGAGGCTGAGTGTGACTCTGTCATCAGGACCAGAAACATCCAGGTCCACGTCTATTGTGAGTCTGAGATACCTGAGAGCAGATCTTTATGAATTACAGTCACACAGCAACATCCTGCTTTGATTTCAAATCAAACTCCCATCAGTCAGTTTTTATGTTAGCTGTTCTTTTTAAGGGGATTTAATGTCTTAAGAATCCTCTCACACAAAGCAGAGATCTCCTCAGCTGTACTACAAATGTGTGGTAATTAATAACTGTTTATTAATAATTCTTATTAAAGAGTAAGTTAAAGTTCTTCCCCGTCACACAGGTGAAGGTCAGTGTACCTCAGATTTCTTATGCTCCTGTGTTTCCCAGATAATCTATGGAAAACTTTCCTCATAATGTACCAAAAATTAGCAAGTGTTTAAAAAAAGTATTTAGATGTAAAGACATTTAAAGATGAGTTACAGCCTGTTGTTTGTTCCTGTCCAGTTTTTGAGACTTTATACTTCTGCTCCATAATGTGTCTGAATTATTGCATTTCCTTGACAACTTTTAGTTTTAAAGTTGATGGCTGAATAATCTCTAATAAAATTAATTAAAAATAAAAGGTGTAGTTCCACCTCTTTCAGTTGCAGTAAATGACTGAAAAAATTGCTTTAAATAATAAGAAATAATGATGCAATGATATGTAATAGTGTAACTCACAGGCCATTTTTCTGCATTCACTACTTTTTAAAGTACCTGATTATTCTCACATTGCATTACTTTTATTGGTAATGAGGTATTTTAAGTGTTATTTTAGGAGGTTCACTGTGAATGTTACTTCTACCACTGAAAAGGATAGATCAACTATGATAGTGAGAGTGTAGCTCAGGCCCTGTAATAATCAAACTGTGTTTGAAAAAAAAATCAGCTAGATATACCAGGAAGTTATAATAAGTTAAACCAGTAAAACAAAATGTTACTAATAACTTCACGGTAAAGCTTTACAAGAGAAACAGAACGGAGTGCACACATTCTTGTCTGATAACCTCAGAGGTGAATTAAAAAAGATAAACTGCTCATAATTCAATTCACAAGTGTCACCTCAAAGTGTTGTTGGGAAAATATGGTACAATGAGGGCTTTAAGATAGGATGGGGCCTGATTGTTCAAGACTTTGTAAGTGAGTAGAAGGATTTTAAATTCAATTCTTGATTTAACAGGGAGCCAATGAAGAGAAACTAATATAGGGGAAATATGATCTCTCTTTCTAGTCCCTGTCAGTTCTCTCACTGCAGCATTTTGGATCAACTGGAGGCTTTTCAGGGAGCTTTTAGAAGAGATTGCAATGAATTACAATAATCAAGCCTAGAAGTGATAAATGCTTGAACTAGTTTTGTAGCCTGGCTACAGTGCTAGAAAGAAAGCTGGGGTTGTTCCTATTCTCTTAGATTAGATTAGATTCACCTTTGTTGTCATTACACATGTATAAATACAAGGTAATGAAATACAGTTTAGCATCTAATAAGAAGTGCAAAGAGCAGCAAGTGCAGTACTGATAAGAACAATGTAAGAGGTGGGAATAAATTGCATTAATATACAGATGAAGTATGGACAAGTATACATATACATATCTCTTCTATCAGTGCTGAATAATAAAATGTCCCAGCTTTACAGAGGGCTTTTTTATAGATTAACAGACTATTTCTCCAGGCCAGATGAAGGTGTTCGAAATTAGTGGAACGCCATTTCCTCTCCAGTTTACGTGTTACCTGCTTTCAGACGTGTGTTTGAGATTTAAACCAGGGAGTCAAACCTCTCTGATTTGTTGCTTTATTTCTCAGAGGAGCTACAGTATCCAGAGTTGTACGTAGTGAGGTTGTGAGACAGTTTTGAGGCTGTCATTTTCAACATGTACATGAATGTTGAAGTCACCTACTATAATTATTTTTATATGAACTGAGCACTAAATGGGATAATTAGTCAGAGAATTCACATAAAACTCTGACTAAATGGACTATATAGTGCTTTTCTACTCTATCTGAGCATTCAGAGTGCTTTTTACTACAAACCTCATTCACACACACACACAGTCATACAGCGCTTTATTCTAAGCCTTAAGCGCAATTAACTATCACACACACATTCACACTCCAATGTGATACATCAGGAGCAATTTGGGGTTCAGTGTGTTGCCCAAGGACACTTCAACACGTAGAGAGGAGAAGGCAGGGATCAAACTGCCAACCTTCATGTTGAGGGACAACCCGCTCTACCTCCTGAGCCACAGCCACCAGGTGGATGATAGACAACAACAAATAAAACTTGCTTTTGAGTTTTCCAATCAGGGTGATCGAGGCTAAGAGTAAGGCTTTCAAATGAATTATAACTCTGTCTAGGAATTTGGTTGATTGGTAAACTAGAGTTAAAGATTGCTGCCACTCCTCCTCCTCGGCCTGTGCTTCGAGGATTCTGACAGTTAGTATGACTCGGGGGGGTTGATTCATTTAAACTGATGTATTCTTTCGTTAGAGAACAGCAAGTTATGCAAAAAGTACTGAAACACTGAACAGTTTGACATGTGCATTCAAAAGTGTAGAGAAGGTAAAATTAAGTTCACATGTAAAGATTATATTGCATTTGAGGTGCATCCTGAAATTTCATCCAAACCAGCTGAATATCGACTGGATACATTAAAGAATGATTCCCACTCTAAACTGAGGAATACACGGGTATTTATTTAACACCGGTACTGAATCAGTACGCAGTATCTGCAGCTACCCAAAGTAAAAACATTTACATATCCACAGCGCAAACTGTCCACTATTTATGCAAAAAGAAACCAGAGATGTCTCATTAGGCGAACAAAATTGCAGAAAATGGTTTTGCTGTACAGCCTCTAGTTTCATTAATAATTTCTTTTTCACTAGGAAGCATATCTGTATAAACTTACTTATACAACAGATACGTTATACCTAAGAGGTATTGCAAGAATTTGTGAGCTGTTTATCGAGTTTCAAGAATCTACTTAAGATCCAAGAGAAAAAGAAACAGTATGGAGATGTCCTTAGTAGAGCCTCACATCCATGCAAACAATGCACTGTGGTTGTGGGTTAGTCTAAGAGCACCGCAGCAGGCTGATCTGCTCTTTATCATGTGTCTCATTCTATAGGCTTAATTGTTGTATTTGCTTGCTGCTGCCCTCTGTTCACCATTGTGGTTACCCTCCAAACACACTGGAGCAACAGAATGAGACAAAAGTGCTGAGTTTCAGAAAATGGAAATGCCATTTAGCTGTCAAAGAAACACAGATGCCGACCAGCACGAGCACGCAGGTCTGTGTTTTCCACTTTAGGACCGATTGTCTGAAGTTACTTAAATTATGTTCAAACTCATAAAGAGATGAATAATAAGCAACTGGACCCTGACTTTCAGCCCGGCACAAGCAGTTCCTTGCTTTGCATGCACATCTTAAATTACAATCTCTCCCAAAGGTGAACAGAACGACATTTGGTTTACTGGAAGAGATCTTGGTGAAAACAGATACGTGGTGATTTCTGACCACTGACAGACCACAGATCAGCATCCATAAATATTATACAGGGGCCAACTGAGGGTGGCCATCCCACAAGCATTCCACAAATCTGTTTCTATTAAGTACAACTGAGTATATAAAGTGCTGCTGATACTGTCTGCTTTATTACCTATCTGTGCTTTATGTTAATAGCCAGACGCTGACAGATGTCAACTGAGAAAAACTGATAAGACTGCTAAAATAAGCATAGGAGCTAATGTTTCACATTTGACTGGAAAAGTAAGTTGTGCTGAAAGAAGCCACAGGTTTCCACTCAATTAGACCTTGCACTCGTTTGCACTCCTCAGGAGATTTGGTTTGAGGTTAGATACAACAGCTCATTTACTAGAACCTGCACTCTGAGCATGCTGATTTAGTACAGACGTCAAACAGGCAAACTAATCCAGGTGGGCCTCCAAAACTTCTTGGTCACCTTTAGATCTCTGACCCCCCCCCTCCGTGTTGGACAGATCAAGGGCATTTGCTGAATGCTATGAGACCTCAAGATCCCATTAGAGGAAGGGTAGCTCAGCAGACTAGATTGAGAGCAAGGAAACAAAAACATTCAAATTTTAGGGACTGTAAATATTTTCCTTTTCTAAATTCAATAACTGTTCTAAACCATAATTTCCTGCCAGATAAATACATATTATAAGCTCACCAAACGTGCTTTGGGTGCTTTTCCCTGCTTCCCTCACTTGAGACTCTTCCTCATGTCTTACCTCCTCCCAAGTGAGGATGTGTGAGAGAGACACAAGGAAGGGATGCAAGGACGGAAGAGCCAAAGCTGCCAAGTTAAAAGATCTATGCTTTCATGGGGTTAGTCTTAAACAATGCCATTTACTAGTGATGTGCTGCACAGGTCATCTTTCAAACTGAATGCTGACAATGCCCACTTAACTACTCATTAAAAACAAGTTTAAAACCTCACAGTTGGCCATCTTTCACGGCTAAACAGCTAGTTGGACAGATAAAAAATCTAAACTACTTACAAAAGTATGTCTCCCCACTTAGCAGCTATTTTGAAATGCCTCCAAGCAATAACTTAGGAAGTTATTTTGAAACATTATCTAAATAAATAATACAGATCTGAATGATTCCAGGATTCTTTGAGTGTCTCTGTCTGAAAGATGGCTAGATAGATATAAAACTCTGTTAAGGCCCATGAAAGTCCCACTTATAGTATGTAAATTCTACGACATATTAAAAGCATTCCTTTTAGATCATCAAATTTTGGATCAGTGTTATTCATTACTATTTCTTAGGCCACCTGCATTATTGCACAGTGATACACAACAAAATATTTGCACGTCTGATTTTAAATCATAAAATCAAAACAAGCAGTTTCTTTGTGTTATGCCACAACATTTTGGAAATGAATTCTGTGTATAAATTGCCAGATTTAACCCACAACAGATAATATCAAACTACAGTCATGTGAAAAAGAAAATTTTCACTGGAACCTATGCACTCCTGTGAGAAATTAAGTACACCTTCACTGCTTCCACAGGAATTAAAAGGTTAAGTAGCAGTCAGGTGCTTATAATCAAATACACTTCATCAGCCAGTATGACCACAACTATAAAAGCAGAAGTCCTGGCAGTTTGCTGGTCTGGAGTACACACGTGGTTGTTAACACAGTGTGGAAATCCCAGCAAATTGACCTCAAGGTCAGACTGTGCAATGCTTATAGAAATTACAAAGAAAACAAGAGTTACATCTCAGACTCCACAGGCCTCAGTTACCATGTAAAATGTTAAACTTCATGACAGTATAATTAGAAAAGACTGAGCAAGTATGGCTTGTTTGGAAGGGTTGTCAGGAGAAAGCCTCTTTTCTTGTTACAAGAACATGGCAGGAAAAACTTAGATTTGAAAAGCTGCATCTAAACAAAACACAAGACTTTCTGACCAATGTCCTTTGAACAGATGACACCCAAAGCGAGGATGTTCGGCCATGACGCACAGCACCACACTTGGTGAAAACCAAAACACCTCAAATCAGCTTTCAAGCATAGTGGTGGAGTGGTGATGATTTGGGCTTGCTTTACAGCCACAGCACCTGGGCACCTTACAGTCACTGAGTCAACCATGAACTTCTCTGTATAGCAAAGTATTCTAAAGTCAAATGTGAAGTCATCTTTCTGACAGCTCAAGCTTGGCTCATGCAACGGGACAGTGATCCTAAGCACATCAGTAAATCAGCAACAGAATAGCTAAGGAAAAAAGAACCAAGGTGTTGCAATGGCCAAGTTTGACTGAAACACTGTGGTGAGACCTGAAGAGAGCTGTGCATAATCAAATGCCTGCAAACCTCAATGAACTGAAGCAACTTTCTAAAGAAGAGTTGGCCAAAATTCCTTGACAATGATGCGAGAGACGGATAAAGTTATACAGAATAGAATCACTTTGTGTTACTGCTGCTAAATGTGGTTCTACAAGCTACTGAATCATGGGGTGTACTTAGTTTTTTACAGGATGCTGAAATTTTTCTTTTTCACATGACTGTATATGGCATCAGGCAACTCTCTATAATATGTGGTTATCCCTATAGGCCCTGTGAGAATTAACTGTGTCACGTGCAGGGGCATTTAGACATCATGCCTACTAAATGGAAACATGAGCCAGCATAATGAAAAAGCTCCTATAGCAAGCCCGAGACTTTTGGCCTCCATGATGTTCTGTCACCGGCTTTGATCTGAACAACGCAGCTTTCTGTACAGATTTTATCAAGTTTCACCCGCATACTTAAAGGAACTTCCATCCATTCATTCATGTGTCCAAACCTTGTTCTGGTTGTTGGTATTGCTGTGGCAGAGGTTTCCTATTAGCCTGATGAGGTGTGCCTTAAAGCTGATGACAGGAGAATGAGAGGAGGAGTCTCCATCTCCACTGAAGGAGGAGAAGTTCTGAGCAGTGCTAAAAATATTCTTGCTGGCCTTCCCTATGGCATGTACCTGCTCCAGGAGCTCTGCAAAAGACATGTCAAGGGTGTGGGACAGAAAATAGGACAATCAGAAAGTGAAAGAAAGAGACCGCATACAATTTGAAAAAAAAGAGTTTGCTATATGAGAGTCAACTTTTGATCTTTAAACGCCAGACTGATTAACTTCAAACTTTTTATTAGCATTTGAACTCTCCAGGGTGTTATTTCCTGCCAGCTGTTGGTTGGCATCCGCATCTTTAAAACTAATTAGATTTTGTTCATTTACCAACAGTGGTTGCTAGAAGGTCTGGATGGTCCTGTAGGAACATGAACTGCTTGTGGTCTGAGGTCATTTCACACAGTACATCTAGCAGACTAATCACTGTTAGTGCCTCCTGCAGGACCTATAAGGGATTGCATAAAACAAGCATCAGTGACAGGGAATCTTTGAAATGCAATGCTAATGTGAAAAAGTCACATCATCACTGAAGAGCGTTCACTCTGTAGAGATCAACATACTACTAATTCAGTTTGGAAAGCCTGCTAAACAGATTCCTGTGTTGTTAAGGTCAGTGAAACATGAGACAAGTTTGTAATATTTACCTCATCACTGGAAGCAGAACCCGTAGCAAGTGTAAGCACAGCTCCACAACCTTTCTGGAAGGAACTGGCCAGGAAATGAGCCACACTGGGAGGGATACCACACCTCTCTGAGTCCTCCTCTCTTAGCTGGGCAAAAAGTAGCTCTAATAGAGTAACCCTGAAAAATACATGTACATCTGTATGAAGCATTAACAGTGTATTTAATTTAGATATAGGCCATTTATCACGACTACTCTGCGCATCAAAAAGACAGAGCGTAACATCAGAACCAGTGGCAAACAGGCTAAACAGACTCATTAAGAAGGCTGGTTGTGTCACTGGATGCAAAAAGAACACTTTTGAGGTTGTGGTGAAGAGGAGGATGCTAGACAAACTGTTATCCATCATGGATAATCCTGACCACCCTCTGCACCCAACACTGGACAGACAGCAGAGTTCTTTCCGTCAGATTGATACAGCTTTGCTGTCACAAGGACCAATACAGATCTTTCCAGCCCCACAATTTAACTTCACTACATCTCACCACTGTCCTACAGAAAACACTCAGCTCTGTAGTTTCAGGTTCAGTTAACTATCCTCACTTAAGCCAACTAATTTGCACATCTTGTCTCCACTGCCCTAAGCCTAACTGTAATTTATCTATTTGTCTATGTATACAGTGTATACTTTTTAAACTTCTTAGTATCTTAAACGAATGAATGATGAAGGTTGCCCCAAAATGAATAAAGTACTATCTATCCATCTATAAACATTTAAAAAGACAGCAAGAAAGAGTATGAATTATTTACATTAGTTGATATGCCTATCATATAACAAAGGTGAAGTACCTATCATGGTGAGACATCCCAGAGTACATGCTCTCCACCAGAGCTGAAGACTGTAGAAAATGCTGCGTTGCAATGAGCACTCTGGAAATCAATAAGTAACAAATAAAAACTTTATAAGTAGTACTTAAAGTAACATTCTCAGCTGCAAGCTCTTAATACATACCAGTAACCGCATCACATTACACAATCATAAAGATGCACTTACGTCCAGTCCATGTCAGGCTGGGTCCTGCAGAGGTCCATCACCCTGAGAGCCAGCTGGATATTCTGAGGCTTAGACAACTCTTCCACCTTACCCTCATCCAGACATGTGTGGATTACCATCGAGGCGTAGTTCACAGCCTTCTCATCATCAGCGTTAAGCAGCTGCCTGTTTACACACGTTCAAGTTGGCTCAAATTACTGATGCAGTATGTTGATGTGGTTTTAGTGTCAAACAGAGAGATAGGAATGAAATGTTGGCACCAAAAACTCACAGGAGAAGATCTGGGAAGCTTATCCTCCATATTTCATCTTTACACAATTGGTTACCAACTGCTAAGTTACCCAGGAACTGGATGCCACATCGAAGAGCTGAGACACAGAAGAGTGATTAAAACAACAACAAAAAAGATTAACATCAGAAAATTCCTTAAATTTAATTTACATATTTTTCTTCTAAGCTGTAATTGTAAAATACATATAAAATAAAATATGTATCTGCTTAATCTTAAAAATAAAGAACTAGATGTCACTTTTTCCTGTGGTACTCAATGTACCTAAATCAATAAATAAGAAAGGAAGAAAAAGAAAATGCAGCAGAAATAAATATAAACACCTTTGGCTAGTCCCTTGTATTTTCCCTAAGCCCCCCCCCCCCCCCCCCAACAACCCACATT
>VUQH01058469.1:10868-33798 GCA_015106775.1 Etroplus canarensis
GTCCCTTTTTTTTTCCCCCCCCCCCCCCCCCCCCCTTCAAACAAGTCTAGATGGCTCAACAGCACCACAGGCCAAAGAAAAGTTTGAATTCAACTGTCCCTTTAAGCATTAGCGGCCTAATTTTAGACTTACGTTCAAATACAGCATCTGGGTTTCCCAAATTTACAGTCAGAAGAAAGCTCAGGAGTTTAAGGGATACATCAATGAAACCAAGATCCCTAAGTGAAAAAGACACCAAGTAAGTCAACTGTTTATTTTCTTTTGTCTTTTGTGCAAAAGTGTCAAGGATTGATACAAGAATATTACACTTTAATGAAACACAATAGCACAACCCAAAAAATGGCACTTCAACCAATTCCTACCACTGCAAAGAATAAAATATGTCATTTTTACATGATGTATATTTAGTTTTTAAGTCCTTACAGCTGGTAGCACTTCTTTTTTCTTCTACGTATCTCTACTACATTCATACACATGACTAGAAATATTCTAGAGGGGAAATAGTAGCCAAGAAACAATTTGGCAGATTTCATTTTTTCTTTGATTGTTGTGAAGTTTATGCAATATCTCACTGATACTGCACTGTGACTGGAATACCTGAGCAGACTTTGGTTGCGTGTACTCTGGACACATGAGTTCCTCTGGGCCCTGAAGCACTCAGCAGTCAGCTGGAGTTGCAAGGTAAAGGACTGCAGATCCTCACCGTCTCTGCTGGCAGTCTGCAGCTCTTCACACAGCCTGGTCAGGATCTTCAGAAGAGTGGAGAAAGTCTCCTCCTCCACAGCATCTCTGACAACAACACATACAAAGCATACAGGAATTATTTCCTTTAGCCTAGCGGTTCCTTAATTGGGAATAGGGTGACCAGATCCCAACAAACCAAAAAGTGGGACGAAGAGATTATTTGTGCGGGACAATGTGGGACACAACTTGCAATGTAGCTCAGGTATATATCATATTTAACTGGCTTTTAGAAATAGCACACAATAGATTATACAGGTTCAGTTTTACTAATGTGACAGTCTGCTTATACTCATTTATTCCCTCTTGCTATCAATAAGAAAGAATAAATTAAACTGAGGGTGAGCTTAAGATTGTATATCCAAAGAAGATTCAAGATTCAAGAGAGCTTTATTGTCATTTCAACCACATATAGCTGATGCAGAACATAGTGAAATGAAATAGCGTTTCTCCAGGACCTGGTGCAACATATAAACATGTGGCATGTTACAGAGACATATGAAAAACAGAGCTAGGACTAGGTTTTTTTTTTCCCCTACAGTTTAAAATTTAAGTTTAAAAGATTTAAAAAATAAATAAATAAAGTGCAACATGTGCAATAGTTGCAAACAATGCAAAGGACACCCTACAATGCAAAGAACCGAGTGTAGAAGTCATTCAGCGCGTCTGGGAGGGAGGCGTCACTGTCACAAGCAGATGATGTTGTCTTGTAGCTGGTGATCGCCTGGATGCCCTGCCACATGCGCCGGGAGTCTCACATAAAGAATATCATCTTTATGTGTCAAAGTTTAAAGTAGCATAAAAACTACATACAGTATATAAGGTAAGGCAAGTAAAAATAGTCTAGGTGTCATAGTGAGAGTTACACTCAGTGGTACTGTTCTTATACTTTAGGTTACCCTGCCCACATTTTCTCAAGGGACAGATGTCAACACACAGTTTAACTGTGCCTTTCAAATACCATTAAAGTTATTTTGTTACTTGTAGAACAGTATACTAAAGAACAACCATATACCTAAAAGGAATTATTTAATTAATTAAGTCCTTCAATCCATTCTCCCAAAACCCATGCAAAAATGTATTAAAAGCCAATAAATTAGATAAATCAAACCACAATAATACAAGGGATTAATACAAGGGAACAATCCCTCAAACCAGAGTCACCAGAGGTCCCGTTTGACTGCACAGCATTTTCATCTATTTTTTGACATCCCACATACTGAGATGATGTCCCACATTTTGACTGGTTCTATAGCTCTCAAAAATCCACACTGAATGCGAGACAGTCTTCTAAAGTCTGGCTCTTATACAACTGTATAGTATCCAGGAGCTCCATATTTGATGTCAGTCAAACTGTACAACATGGGATTAAACGCATCACTCATCTTATAACATGATGCTACACCTGACTGGGAAAATTAGAAGTCAGCCCAAAATCAAAGGTTATGCCAATTTTGACAGGATATGATAAATATCAGAAATAAAATGTGAAACTATTTATACTTGGGTCAAAGGCAATTCTCAGACAGTTTGTTGCATTTTCTCCCAGTTATTGTTCCAATTCTAACAGGGAGAATACAACGTGAAGCGAGACAACACACGTGCGTCTCAAAAAGTGATGTGCCAATTTACAGCATATGAATGCATTTCAGCTTAAAACCAAATATAATTACCATACAGATAATATCACAGGCTGAAATAACCAGAATTTACCACACGCTGCAGCACACCCAATCATACGGATCAACATACTGCAGTAATAAACTGGTGTCGGTCATTTTTACAGATTAAGAGATTTCAAAAACATGCCATGCAGTTGTAGCAAAGCAGCATCATAGCTTCAGTCAGCTGCTTCCCAGGGTGCTCTAAGTGCACAGCCTGTGTTAGTTCACCTGCAGTTGTTGGAGTGATGGACAAAACTAGCAAGATCTGTTTGAGGGTCCGTTCCCTTGCAGTTTATTTAATATATTTTATCAGCGTCCCCTGTAGTCTAGTGATTTACACATTCACCTTACAAGCAAAAGGTCCCTGGTTCGATTCCAGGTGGGGACACAAGCCCCTCTCATCATGGAGGGTTGCGTAGGTCTGGCGTAAAACCTCTGCCAAATTACCAATGTGGATTAATCCGCTGTGGCGACCCTTTGGGGAGAACACAAGGGAAGCAGCCAAAGGTACAATTTTATCCAACGTGCTGGATAAGCAAAGGAGACAATCAGCAGCAGACTCATCCTACCACAGGAAATCCTTCATACCCGTGGCCATCACACTCTAAAACTCCTCCCTTAAATACCCGGACTATTCTCAGGACCATATCAGGTATGTCGCATTTATGTGACTTACAGGTTCATTCATTTTTAATTCATTTCTTTATTGTTCATATTTTAATGTTTTTATTGGACACAGCACTTCTTACATACAGGTATGAACAGTTTCATTTTCTCATCTTTCATATCCATATACATTTGTACCTAATGAAGCATCTGGAATTCAGGCAATTTCCCCCCTGACATTAATAAGGATTCTGATTCTGATAATGCTGACTTACACTCACAGGACACCTCATCATGACTTTGAAGTACATGGCTGTTCTTCAGCATACTGTTCTACAAGAAGCAAGTTCAATTTGAATGTTGTCTGAAAGGCACAGTCATGCCATGTGATCATATCAGTCCCCATGAGAAAATGCAGGCAGGGTGACCTAAAATATAAGAGCAGGAACGACTGAGTGTAACTCTCTTTAATTTAGGTAAAGAAGTACCTTGATCTAAATGTGTTACTTTTCCTCTTTGGACATACAAACACAGATACAAATAACCTCTCTGTCCCGCTTTCGGTTCGTTTGGGATGTGGTCCGGATCTGGTGATGCATTTGAGGAAACTGGGAGTTTCTGATACCGCAGGGAGAATGATGAAGCGTGAAACAGAGCACAGAGCAGGGATATCTAACAGTGCGTAGCTGACAGTTCGGTTTCACGTTAACGGTAGCTTAGCCAGCACACTGAAACGGCCAATTTCCGCCTAAAGGAGCGACAAATTACTTTAAGCATACCTGTATTCCTTGTCCCGCAGCGCAGACGCAAACGTTTTTAAACTCTGCAAATGGTGAGGGCTGTGTTTTTCATTCAAAATGCCAGCGATAGACGCTGAGGCGTCCGAGCTGATGTCGGTTGAAGCTGCCATGTTTGCTTACTGCATGCGTGTGGGCGGGACGTCCGGAAGACTCTCCGAGGCTATTGGTTCGATTGAGGATGGAGGCGGGGACAGAGCATGTGCTGCTGTTTTCTCTTGTGCACCCAAGGATCCTTTCAAAGACAAACTCATCGGACAGCTTCTTCTTCTTCTTCTTCTTCCGGCTTCTCCCGTTAGGGGTCGCCACAGCGGATCATCTGCCTCCATCCCACCCTATCCCCAGCATCCTCTTACCTCACGCCAATCTTCTGTATGTCCTCCCTTCACTACATACATGAATCTTCTCTATGGTCTTTCTCTTCTCCTCCTGCCTGGCAGCTGCATCCTCAACATCCTTTGTCCTGTATATCCACTAGCCCTCCTCTGAACATGTAGTCCCTATATTTAAAGTACCTACTCTCACCTTTCCTTCACTCTTTCTGCCTCCTAACACACCTTCCCCCTCTCCCCCTTTTTTGTCTTCGGCCAACAGTTGCATAGTTTCCACCGGCACCCTGTTGGCTAACAGCACCGGAAGCGGTTGTTGGTAACCTGGGCCATGACTGATCCAGTATGGAAGTCGTATTATGAATCCACATATTTATTTGGCAGTGATTTTACACAGGATGCCCTTCCTGATGTAACTCTCCCCATTTACCCGGGCGTGGGACCGGCACTAGGACTACACTTGCTTGTGGGCCCCCATGGCTAGGACAGGTCATAATGACTTTTAAGTACATGGCTGTTCTTCTGGATATTGTTCCACAATAAATGATTAAAAAGCTTAAATTGTATGGTCTTTGGAAGGCACAGTTATGCCATGTGTTCACATCCGTCCCCTCAGAAAATGTAGGAAGGGTGACCTAAAGTATAACAGCAGGAACCATTAACTGTAACTCTAGGATGACCAGATCCCTACAAACTAAATGTGAGGTATTTTGAAATATACCTCAGAGTGTCCCTGTAGTGTAGTGGTTTACACATTCACCTTACAAGCAAAAGGTCCCTGGTTTGATTCCAGGTGAGGATGCAAGCCCTTCTCACAATGGAAGATTGCATCAGGAACTTCCCACTGGCATTAAACCTCTGCCAAATTACCAATGTATTTTAATCTGTTGTGGCAACCCCTTGGGGAGACTACAAGGGAGCAACTGAAGGTACATTCTGAAATATACCTCAGATATATATATTTGAATGCTACAAGGTTGTTTTTTCTGGCCAACCTCAGAAATCTTAATGGTTTAGCTTACCAACACCTTCTGAACAATTCTATGCTTCCAACTTTGTAGGAACAGTTTAGGGAATGCCCTTTTCTGTTTCAGCATGACTGTGCCCCAGTGCATAAAGTAAGGTCTATAAAGGCATGCTTAGATGAATTTGGTGTGGAAGAACTTTACTGGCCTGCACAGAGCCCTGATCTAAACCCCATCCGACACCTTTGGAACGAATGAGAATACAGATTGCAAGCCAGGCCGTCTCATCTGATCTCACAAATGTTCAGGATGAATGGGCAAAAATTCCCACAGACACACTCCAAAAGCTTGTAGAAAGCCTTCCCAGAAGAGTGAAAGCTGTTTTAGCTGCAAAGAAGGGAGCAACTCCATATTAATGCCCATGGATTTAGAATGGAAGCAGTAGTTTCTGTTTTTCTTAGTTTTTTTTATTTGTTGTGATTGTTGTTTTTCTTTTGTGTGTATACATATGGTATGCTGTTCCTTTCTTTAAAATCTCAAAAACAAATTAATCTAATGTAAAAATCTAATCCAATGAGATATCATAAAAGCTCCTGTGGCTCAATATTTTGTTTGTAACATAACTTTACCTGATGGGTATAGTATTAGGTTAAACTTTCCTCGACTAAACCAAAAAAACAAAGAAAATATGGTGTGAATTAATAAAGTATGTATGTACTAATTGGCTATAATTGCTCTTGCTATTCTCACATGGCTCAAAAAAGGTATGTCAGTTTATGAATGCATCCTTAGTTAAACATAAAGATGACTACTAGACAGAACAGCAGCTGAAATAACAGTGCAATAAAAGAGAATGCAGGAGCATATAAAGACTATCGCCATAGACCATAAGAACAAATTTAAACCTCATTTTATCCTTAATGTATTTTCTTTCCAAGAGAGTTGGAAAATTTGCTTTCAAATATATCTGGCCTTTCCATGCTGGATGCCAAGCCGGTAACCTGAATGGTTTATTGTATTTTTATTTATAAGTTAGGAATGAGAATTTCTTCTACGTCCCAGCATTGCTAACATGTGCCACATTTTCCCACAAAAAATTTGTGTTCCACAATCTGGTCACCCTAGTCCCAATAGAATAGCCATAGTTTCTCAAGCTGAAAAAAGGCAATAGTAACTCAAATAACCACTCAACTAAGGTATGCAGAAGAGCATCTCTGAATGCAAAACACATTAAACTTTGAAGCAGATGGACTACAGCAGCCGCAGACCACACAGGGTGTCATTCCTGTCAGCAAAGAACAGGAAACTGAGGCTACAGTTCACACGGGTTGGCCAAAACTGGCCAGGAGAAGACTGGAAAAACTCTGCCTGGTCTGATGATTTTTGATTTCTGTTGCAACATTGGGATGGTAGGGTCAGAATTTGACTAAAGCAACATTAAAGCCTGAAGTCTTGTACCAGTGGTTCAGGCTGCTGGTGTTTGGTATTTTCCTGGCATACTTTGGGCCTTTTAGTACCAACTGAGCATGAATTAAACACCACAGCCCATACAAGTATTGCTGCTAAACATGCCTATCCCTTTATGATCAAGGTACCCATTTTCTGATGAATGCTTCCAGCAGGATAACGTGCAATATCACAAAGCTCAAATCTGGTTTCTTGAACATGAGATTGAGTTCACTGTATGGCTTTCACACTTTTTTAATGTACGCTTTGATAAAACTGATTTTTGGTTGGGTACACATTATACACTATACACTACAGTCCTTCTTCTTCGTTCGGCTGCTTCCTTTAAAGGTCACCACAGCAGATCATCTGCCTCCATCTTAGTCTATCCCTTGTGTCCTCTTCTGTCAGATCAACACTGCATGTCCTCCGAAAGATCTCAATCCAATAGAGCACCTTTGTAATGTAGTGGAACAGGAGATTCACATCATGGATGTCCAGCCCACAGCTCTGCAGCAAATGTGTGATGCTATCATGTATGTACCCAAATCTCTGAGGATTTTTTCCAGCACCTTGTTGAATATACGGTATGCCACAAAAAACTAGGGCAGCTATGAAAACAAATGGAGGTCCAACCAGGTATTAACAAAATGTAGCTAATGAAGTGGCCAGTGAGTATTTATCTAATGTATGTGTCAGTGCATATAGAAATGCAAAGCCAAGAGGGAAACTATAATATACACAGGAGAGATTTTTGTTTGTATTTTAGCTTAATTTGTGGATTAAATAGGGGCACACACGCTCTGCGCAATGTGAAATACTACCCTATTTTTACCTCGTTATGATGATTTGGTCAACCATATATTCATTTGAAAAGAAAAAAGCAAGTGCAAAATGAATTGATGAGCGCCTCCATGTTTATGGGGACCTTGTTAACACTGAGGCCCTCAAATAAGGGAATCTAGCAGACTTCTTTTAAGTACTTTATCATGTCAACTGATGTTATGCCTACGTCCTGTAATTCCAACCCAATTTTAATATGGTTATATAGCTGATAGGTGGCCCCAAGGCAGTGATGGTAATTCAGGCAATCAAGCAAAACAGGGTGACAAATCAAAAAAGCTACTGCATACTGCCAAGATACTGCTATTAGTTCATTAGTGTGACAAAGACACCAACTTTGGAATTTCAGCCTGCAGCCAACTGAAACATAAAGCAGACACAAAGACTGTGAGAGAGATACTTTTGGCTTCTCCCTGTTTCTCCAAGGGGCTGCCACAGCAGATGAATCCGGATATATGTTTTGGCACAGATTTTTTGCCATATCCCATTCCTTACACGACCCTTCCACATATCGGGGCTTGAGACATAAAGTAGCACTAAAGATAAATAAACAGTGACACAAATTGGTGAAATACATGGTATAAACATCACATACAGCAAAACAAAAACAAGAAAAAGTGCAGCAATCGTCATCCAACTCAGTTATTAAATGTTTAAAACCACCTGATTCTGCATTAAATGCTTATATTTTAATGCGTGTTTATATGGGTCGCCACAGCAGATCATTTGCTTCCATCTGACCTTATTCGCTGGATCCTCTTCTGTCACACTAACCCTCTGCATGTCCTCCTTCACTACATCCATGAACCTTCTATATGGTCTTTCTATTCGCCTCCTGTCTGGCAACTCTGCCCTCAACATCATTTGTTCAATATATCCTCCTAGCACTACCTCTCCGTAGCAGATGCACAAACCATCTCAACCTTCCCTCTCTGACTTTGTCTCCAAATTGTTCAACCTGAGATGTCCTCTGATGTACTCATTTCTAATCTTGTCCATCCTGGTCACCTCAAATGAAAAATCTCGTCTTCAATTCTGCCACCTCCTGTCTTTTGTCGTTAAACCATACATCATAGCATGTCTCACTGCTGTCTTGTAAACCTTCCCTTTCACTCTTGCTGCTATCCCTCTGTCACAAAGCATGCCTGAAACTCGTCTCCGCACACTCCACCCCACCTGCACTCTCTTAAGTTTCTTGCACACTGTTCGTTGCTTTGCTCCCTACTCTCACTACAGATCACAACGTTGTCTGCAAACATCATAGTCCACAGAGATGCCTGGCTTACCTCATCTGTCAACCTGTCCATCACCAAACAGGAAGTGATCAAGAGCTGATGCCGGATGTAATCCCATTCCCACCTTAAGCCTGTCACATACCTCACCACCACCCTCACATGTTTCTCTGCCACTCTTGACCTCCTCATACAATATCACAGGTACTCTATCATATGCTTTCTCTTGATCCACAAAGTCAGAGTGCAACTCCTTCTGACTGTCCCTATACTTCTCCACTGGCATTCTCAAAGCAAACACTGCGTCTTTAGAACATTACATTATAGTCCATCCATCCATCCGCTTATCCGATTCAGGGTTGCAGGGGGGCTGGAGCCTATCCCAGCTGTCATAGGGCAAAAGATGGGGTACACCCTAGACAGGTTGCCAGTCCGTCACAGAGCCAACACAGAGAAATAGACAACCATTCATGCTCATATTCACACCTATGGTCAACTCAGATTCACCGGTTAACCTAACCCCTTTGCATGTCTTTGAACTATGGGAGGAAGCCAGAGCACCCAGAGAAAACCCACTCAAGCACAGGGAGAACATGCAAACTCTACACAGAGGGGTCTAAGATGGCAGGCTCCCCAAGGGGTTGCCACAGTGGCTTAAACTGCATTGGTAATTTGGCAGAGGTTTAATGCCAGTGGAAAGTTCCTGATGCAATCTTCCATTGTGAGAAGGGCTTGTGTCCTCACCTGGATTCAAACCTGGACCTTCTTGCTGTGAGGTGACAGCGTTAATCACCGCACCACCGTGCAGCCCACACTATAGTCCAGTTAAATTTAATTTACTTTTGACTTAACCTTTCTGGGAGTTATTAAGATATGCCAAGCTAACTGATATTGTTTCAGACTTAGTCCACAATGGATCTGAGAATAGACATCCATGAGTATTTTTAGTGTGTGCTGCTGCCATCACGTTACATATTTAATTAAATTAGTCCCATTTTGCTCCAATTATATCATATTAAACCCTAAAACGGTATAAGCTCCATTCATCAAAAGCAATGTTTGAAATGTTTGTGGGACAACTACTGCAGCTGCAAAGCCACAAGACAAGCCTTTGTGTTTTCCATGTAGAGTGGCAAATTTTAGACTGCAGCTCTGCTATGATTGTTCCCTGTATTTCCACTGGCCTGGAAAAGAGCAGTAGCGGTGAAAAGCAGCTCAGTGTTGAGAAGAGTTGATTATGGCGGGTAAGACGCGTCTACCTCAAGCAATTTGTCAGCCTTAAGATGAGGCATCAAAGAAGCAAACATTCTCTTTATAGAATTCCCATTATTCATTTTTCAAGTGGAATAACTGGAAATATCCTCACAAACTGGAAGCGGTGTGGTATGATGGGGGAATCTAAAGAGTTGAGTTACAGGAAAAATAGGACATCCTATCAGAGCTTAGTAATTCTTGAAACCTCAATAATGCTAACTAGACGATGGCTGGTTTAGTCTGCTGTGGCAGACAATTTAGCTCTTTAAAAAAAAAAACACAAAGACAATCAACCACACACAGTCTTTATTATTCACAGATGGTCCGGCATTCTGCCTGTACTAAACACAATCAGTGTTGTTAAACGAAACACTTTAATATCAAATGAAGCATGTTATATTTGGTCTTTCAAGACAGGGGAAACGAAGCAGAAATAAAATGATTACATAAGTTAAGCAGCAGCAGTGTGCTGCAGTGGCACTCATGACAACAAACTTGGGTAAAGCTAAACACAGCTCGTCGGTGATGACCACAATCCTAACTCACTCTAAACCAAGGCAATCAGAATATGTAATTTTTGTTTTTATCAAACTGTTCTCCCAAGTCTTGGCAATAAGGGAACAAAGTAAACAATCATACTAACTGATACACACTGAAAAGTACTTGCATTTTTTCCAAATAAAGCCCGTTTTGCCTTTCTCCAAAGTACAGAGTTAGGGTTACAACCTATGATAACTTAGAGCTCAGGGAGTTAAGGAGATAACAGATTTTTATTTGCACCCTGTTAATCCAGTACATTATTTCATCCCACTCTTGTTTCAACTCTGTTTCAACACATCCGGGGTAGAGCCAACAAATGAGAAATTTATTTGCTTGTAAACATTTTCATCCATGCAAGTAGTGTAGTTCTATGAAGAACATTCATGAACTCAAATCATGTAACCTATTAACTTTAGAAATACCTTGTCTTCTCCTCTATTACGCTATTGAGGTTACCATTTGTGGTTTTGAGTGAATTGCTGCAGTTAAATAGCCAGTTACTGCTCTGAAATAGAGAAAATTTGTTTTATATGACCTGCATGAAAAAAGGAACACAATGGACAAAGACGCAGACATTCGCACCCCCTCATCTTGAATTTTAAATTAACTTTAATAATTCTCTGATATTTATCGATTGCACTCATTGGGTCAACATTTTATCTTATTCAAAATTTTTTGTCTTCCCTGTGCCCATTTAATTTAAGTTAGTGTATGTTACCATGGATTATTTTTATAACTTACATGATAAAAAACTTTAAAGTTAAGTGTGTGTCTGCTTTGATGAACACAGAGGCTGCCTGCTAGGCTCATCTCAGCTAATTGGCATTACTGAACTTGACCTCTTAACTGTGTTTGTGGTGTTGGTGCCTTTTGGGGCATTTTTTAATCAGTCATCTGTAAGATAATATGGATCACTCTGCAGTTAATTGTACTAATGTCCCATCCAAGAAATACTTAGCACTAATTAGTTAATTACTGCGTCTACAGATGTACCCTGCTAACCAAGCTTAGGTAGTGTTAGCTGATAACTTACTCCATCCTCTCCTCCAAATACAGTTATGCTCATAAGTTTTTGAGGCAATGACGGTTTTTTTGTAATTTTACCTCTGTACACCAACACAGTCAAATGAAACAGTCAAAATGTGATCAAATTGCAGACATTCAGCTTTAATTCAAGGAGTTTGACAAATTCTAGCCATTCAATTCATAGTTACCCATTTTCAGAGGCTAAAAAGTAAAGGGACAATTGATTGACATCAAGTTTCATGGCTGAGAAACTGAGCAGATAAAAGATTTGGAGTTGATTCCAGTTGTTGAACTTGCATTTGGTAGCTGTTCATTGAATATCTCAATACGAGGTCTAAAGAGATGTCAAGTGAAGGGGGCCACTATTGGCTGAAAAACCAAAATATACCTTTCAGAGAGATAGAAAAAAAACTTTAGGAATGGCCAAAATAACAATCTGGGATTTTATTAAAAAGAAGGAATGCACTTGCCAGCTCAGAAACACCAAAAGGACGAATTCTGATGTGTACAGGGTTATAGTCTGCTCAGATTCAGCCAAATGCTGCAAAACTGATCAGACAGCACTTTATAGTGCAAATGAATGATGACCCAAAGCAAACTGTAAAAGCAACCCAAGAGTTTCCCAAGGCAAATAAATGGGATATTCATCAATGGCCAAGTCAGTCACCTGATTTCAACTAAACAGAGTAGCTTTTCAGTTACTGAAGACAAAACTGAAGGCAGCAAGACCCTCAAACAAGTAGCAACTAAAGGTGGCTGCAGTAAAGGCCTGGTAGAGCATCTCAGGGAGGAAATGCAGCATTTCATGGCTTGACTTCAGGCAGTCATTCACTGCATAGGATTTTCTTCTAAGTATTAAAAACAATGTTTATATTTTAAATTACATTGGTTTATCCCATTACTTTTGACCCTCCAAAATGGGGACCATGTATAAAAATATGTATAAAAATTCCTGAACAGTTAATGCAATTCTTTTCTTTTATCCACCTCTTACAGTCTACGGATGTGACTGCTTTTAGGTGTTCAAAACTACATCTGTCAAAGCTCTCAAAAACTGCAATTTTAGCAACCTTATGCATTTGATGTGATGCAATCCACATTTTACATGGCTAGAAGAGTGGGGTAGGTAGGACAAGTTAGATCTGCGTAGACAAAGAGTGGATAATTCCTACTGAATTGCATGTTTGTTTGTTGTTTGCTCCCGGCATTCCAGTTGGTTGGTTAGTAGTTGGAGGTTTTAGCAGCAGATACATTTTAATATCATTATACTAAATTTCTGACACCGTAAGGCTTTTGTCTCAAGGTATGTTTTAAGACTATTACAGCAGTCAACTTCTGTGTTATGTAGGACCAACATTTTGGAGCCATAGACACCATCATGATTCTTACATCAAAATTACCCTATAGCTTCAGAGGTTGTAAAGTCTAATTTCAGTATGTTCTCAATCCATTCCCAAGTATTTTTTGCATTTGAGGAATGCTTTTGCCATGGGGCGAATGCTTGGTCTGCAACAGTGTTTACATGGGTGGTTTCAACAATGCCAGGACGCAATGCTTTAATGACCTGTTAGTGGTTTACAGCTTCATGTTCTGTTCTTGAGCTATATTCTGGTTCTGAGCTGAGCTCAGAACCACAGTTCAGAAATGAATACCTGGATCATGACAATGTTTTGATGAGTAAAATGCCCCAACTTGAAATATTTCACAGCCACCTTCAACACAAAGGCCTTGGGTCCAATGATCCGTTTCCTCTGCCGGATTACACCTGAGGGGATTAGAGAAAATTTTGGATTAGTGACTAAATTTTCAGTTTTGGCATTTATATGGAGAACGTTCATGAAAGACGGACTGACATTTTTAACCAGAACCTTATCCTCTTACCGATAATACTGCCATATTTGGAGCGCTTGACCACATCAAAAGAGAACAGATCATCTGCAGCTAAGATCTCAAAGGAAACATCACTGGCACCTTTGTAAGGGCTAACTTCTGCAGTTATCCTAAGTTCAAGTATTTCTGTTGGAAGAGAAGATGGTTTAATGTTTTAAAAAAGCAAACCAAAAAGTCCCTTATATCAAATATTCACATTATGATTAAATAATTGCTCTGTTGGTCAAAACAAACCATCAAAAATCTTTAATCGGTTGGTGGTTACCCTATTAAAAGTTGATTTTTCCTACTTTTTTGATAACATGACACCAGATACCAGTGACACAAGCAGTGCATATATTCACACATAGATGATTACGCTTTGCCTTACCCTTTGGTTCAGTGCAGTCTCTGAGGGTTGGCAGAGAGATGGCAGTATGGGTGATGAGGTGGACGAGGTTAAAAACACAATTGGCGTCATATGGCTGGCAGGCCTTAACACAGCACAGCAACTGATTGAGTGAGACAATGTCGGACCTAAATGATCAAAAGAAGGAAAAAGGAAGGAAAAGATGAGATTTAGAACAAAATCCGAGGGAAAAGTTTGATCGATACAGCATGCAGCAGCAGTTACATGAAAAGGCTTTAACCAAAGCGCCACAGCTGCCTTAAGCAAGAAGAACCTGGCAACACCTGAATAGTCCCATAGACCTCTATGGTAAACCAAGCAATGGGTGCCTTAAAAAGAGGCCAAACCCTGATTCTAAACCCTAGAATCAAGTTGGTGAGGGTTCCCCAATGTGAAGACAGTGTTGCTTTTACAGCATAACCTCAAAACTGTAGAGGGAGCTGAGCCATGTAATTAGAAGCAAGCAGGTGAGTCCAAGTTGTTCGCTGAGAAGTGGGGCCAAGCCACAGAAATGATTGTGTGGTATTCCACACAGTGCAATGCCACCAAGGAAAAACTAGCGGGTAGAAATCCAGAAGAGGGTATGTAAGAATGAATGTCATTTGCTGTGATTCAATGGCACACTCGCTTTGCAGAGGAAGGAAAAAACTGACTCAAAATCAGCAACTGAATCAGCATTAAGGCATTAAGGCCACCACAATCAGGCAAAAAATAAAGGTAATATTACTTTTGTCATACAGAGAACTATATTTTCCATTTATTTTGGAATTATGGTGGTTATATAATTCCAAGATCTGGTGGGATTACAGCGACATATATTTCATACCATGGCATTTTCAATCAGCGTCACATGCAAAAACCCCCAAAAACCAGCACAAGGAAAGTGGAACAGGGGGAAATTTGTCTGGTTGCATTTATTCAGCTGACCAACGCAGCTACTGGGCTTTTGGTATCAATTACAACGAATTAACTGATAGCCACCCAATACCAACACTAAAAGCATCATCCATCAAATGATTTAAAATGCTGCACTACCACTAATTGAGCCCACCATCTTGGCCGGGGCCCAGGTGCCTATAAATAAGTGCAAAGCTTATTTCTCCTGCATTCCACTAAGGCGAGGCCTCTTTGATCCTTTGGTAAGGCCGCTTGGAAGTGATCATAGGAAAAATTAGTTTCAGCATTAGAAATGGCCACAGCAGAGGAAGCAAAAGAGTACTGAGAGTGAGTAGAGTCAGTGTGTCAACATTTCTGCTTTAATGTTAGACAGGAAAAGGCTATTTTAAACTCTCAGTTTTAATTTGAAAAACATAGATTATGCATAAAAGAAAACTTTCTGAGAAAAGGTGAGACGCTATCACTACTTAATGCATATATAAACAATACTAATACAGTGTTAAAATCTCAGCAGCTTACAGGCCCCATCTAGTGGTGCATGCCATCTCCACTCTAAAAACCTCTGAATGTGCTCAAACTTGCTCTTTCGGCTGACTTCTGGCTTGATAACAAATACTTTATTATACAATTAATGCTTTTACTCCATCTACAAGGGTGGAGTTTGGCATTTGTAAGGCAATAAAATTGATATTATTGTAATGTGTTTAAGCTAAAATTAACAGCTCTGTCCAAAATGTAAAAAAAAAAAAATGATGGCCATCCACCTAAGTTTTTCAATTAAATAAAAAAGCTGCTAAATAACAAGATGTACATTTATGTAACAGGTTAGTTTTTGGCCCCATTACTTTTTTGTCACTGCTTGTGTTTTCCTGTGTTGATTTGTTATACCTTACTTAATGCATTTATTTCATGTTTTATGTTGGTGATTGCTTTTTTTGGTTTAAAATTTGCCTTGTCTTTCTTTGGCCTTTGTAATTGTCAGTCACATCCATGTTTGTTTTGCCTGTTTCCAGTTTTCCTGTCAGCACCTCCTGTGTAATCGCTATGTGGACAAAAGTATTGGGTCACTTCTATGTTACACCTACAGGCATTAGTATGGAGTTGGCCCCCTTTGCAGCTTTAACAGTTTCCATAGGCTTTCTACCAAATTTCAGAGTGTGTCTGTGGGAATTTTTGCCCATTCATCCAGAAGTACATCTGTAAAGTCAGACACTGATGTTGATTGAGAGGGCCTGGCTCATAACCTCTGTTCTAGTTCATCCTAAAGCTGTGTATTGGGGTTGAGGTCAGGGCTCTGTGTGGGCCACTCAAGTTCTTCCATTTCAAACTTATCCAACCATGCCTTTATGGTCCTTGGTTTGTGCACTGTGGTACAATCATGCTGGAAGAGGAAGGGGCCTTCCCTAAATAGTTCCCACAATGTTGGAAGCATAGAATTGTCCAAAAAGTCTTGGTAGGCCAAAACATTAAGATTTTCCTTTACTCAAACTAAGGGGTCAAGGGAAACTATAGAAAAACAACCCTATAGCATTACTCCCCCCCACTACACCAAACTTTACAGTTGGCACAATGCAGCCAGGCAGGTAACATTCTCCTGGTATTCACCAAACCCAGACTCATCCAGTGTCTGGTGGATGCCAGATAGAGAATCATGATAAATCACTTCACAGAACATATTTCCACTGCTCCAGAGCTCAGTGACAGCATGCTTTGCACCATGCCATCCAATGCTTGGCATTGCGCTTGGTGATGTAAGGCTTACATGAAGATTCAGGTGCACAGTTTTTGTGCTCTGCAACACACACCATGTACCTCAGCATTTGGCAACCCCACTCTTAAATGCTTCCACTTTGCAAAATAATACCACTTACAGTTCATTGTGGAATATCTAAGAGGGAAGAAATTTTCCAAATGACTTGTTGCAATAGTGGCATCAGTGAGCTCTTTAAAATGACCCATTCTTTCACAGATGCTTATAAAGGCAGACTGCACACCTATGGTAATGTGACTGAATGCTTTGTGCTCCTGAATTTAATGATAAAGAGAGATGGCCAAAAACTTTTGTCCTTATGGTGTATATAGGTTGTCTCTATCTCAGTCTTGGTAAGTCCTTCTATTTACTAGCCTATGTCTTGTCTTGTGGAGTTTTATATTTTCCCAAGCGGCAAACCTCCAGGACTAAAAGATAAAACCAATGTGGAAGTGAGAAAAGTACCACTTAAGGTTGGCTCCAAAAGCAAATCAATCCCCATCGACTCCCATGCTAAAATTTTCAGCAGAAATAAGCAAGTTTCCAGCCTGGTTAAATATAAAACAGTTTTGATCGTTATAGTTTATTTCCCCTACCATAACAACTGTTAAGGGGATAAAAACAGGGGTCTTTACAACTGTTTACTAAGGGTGTAATCACTGAAATCTGGATGACAGAAATGACAGAGGCAGCTATAATGGTTAACTGTATTTTGCATGGCTGAATACAGTCAGTTCTTTAATTTCAAAACCCAAAACAGATTCCCACTTGTTAGCTCTTACCCCTCTGCTGCTGGCTTATAGTATGGAGGACACGTAAAGGACAGACAGCGGTATCCTCCCTGGACATTGAAACAGATCTCAGAGGCAGAACATGTATGAGTTCCTAATGCACATTCATCGATGTCTAAAGACAGAGAGCACAAAGGTTAGGCATTTCATAAAATATCATATTACAGCTTTTTTACATGTAGGGAGAAACATGGACACGTTTTGATACAGAACTGTATCAAGTAAATTTTCACAGCTTTATTGTACATATATTTATGCTGTGTACTTATTAGAATCAGAATAGTTTATTAATCCCAGTGGGAAAATTGCATGTTATTGCATATCCATACATACTTAAAGACCTCTGTCAAAACTATAAAAATTTCAACTGGCATTTCATCCTACAGCTATATTCCTATTCCTTACTTATTGATGGTTCTAAGAGATTTATAAAACTGTTCTGATTTAATACATTTTCATGTTTATCTCCTGACCTTCACATGTACGTCCATCAGCACCAAGCTTGTAGCCACCGGGTGGACAGGAGCAGCTGAAACTTCCTGGAGTGTTGGTGCACTGGAAGGAACACACCTCATCTCCAGTAGAGAGAGCACACTCATCAATATCTGAGAATGACAGAGGAGAATAGCTGGTTAGAGACACATAAGGTACCCTGCAAAATATAATAGGCTGTATTCACTGCAGTTTTTTTGTAGAAAAAACTGTAGCTTAAAACAAGCAGTACCTTCACATGTAATTCCATCAATTTCACTGAGAATGTAGCCACTGCGGCAGGAGCAGTGGTAGGAGCCATACACATTGGTACAGTCCTGGCTACAAGGTTTAGACTCGCATTCATTGATGTCTATCAGCACACAAACAAATGTAACTTGGAATTTGTATTTTTCTCAGACAACATATAACACACACACTAAGACTGCTTAACACTGAAAATCTGAAATACATGACTTTCCTATTATGCAAGGTTATATTCAGATGCAGAAAAAACTATTAAAAAGCCTCTGAGATTTTATGAATCCATAAATATGATGTAATCATAATCATGTTCATAATCATAGCATTTTCATACAAGTCCTTAAAGTAGAACCCAAACAAATGCAACAAAAACATTAGACTTGGTCATCTTATTTATTAAGGATAATTGTCCGGTGTTCTATATGTGTCGAAAAAGTGGATGCACCTTTAGGATTGCCATATAAAGCTGATAGAGAAATTAGAACCAGGATTTGGTCAACAATGAGATGACAATCAGGTGTCAGTGGGCACCTTGTTTCTTTTTGAATAACAGACTAACCAAAGTCTGATGTTCTTAGTATGTTTGTGGAACAAACCAATGAGATTTCTGGGGACTTCAGAAAACAGTTGCTGACAGTCATCAAATTGCACGATTCCATGTAAAACTTCACCCTTCTACAGTCAGACAAAGAGCATACAAATAGAGGAATTCCATGAGCATTGGTACCGTTCTAATGAGCGGCTGACCAACAAAGATCACTCCAACAGAAAGGTGAGTTAATATTGTGCATGGCAAGGCAGCAAGGTGAAATTTACTTATCACCAAAACGTAAGCTGCTCTCTTTCTGCGGTTAACACCAAGTACACAAGCCAGAAGGGTGTTGCAACAATGTTTTATTGGTGGAGGAGACCAAAATAGAATTTTTTGGTTTAAATGTGAAGCGTAGTGTTTGGAGAAACCTATCCCATCTGTGAAACATGGTGGTGGTAATATGATGGTTTGAGCCTAATTGGCTGCATCTGGGTCAGAATGGCCTGCTATCATTGATGGAGCAGTCAAATTTGATTTACATCAGATAATTCCAAAACAAAAGGTCAGGACACATGTCTGTGAACTGACTCTCAAGAGAAAGTGGATCATGCTGTGAGATTGCTCTATCAAACAGAATAAAAAGTTTTAAGATGAGGTCCTGACTTGACCTGACCTAAGACTTGAAGCTGTTTTGTATGGAGGAATTGGGTAAAATTATTCCAGTTAATGTGCAGGATGAATCAGTAGCTATGACGGGGGTCACACCAGAAAGCAAAGGTTCACATTCTTTTGCCCCCACAAATACAGTCATCTGAAAAAGAAGGTCTTCACAGGACTGCATGGAGTCCTGTGAAAAACTGAACACATGCACAATGTCTACTGACCAGTCATTCAGTAGCTTGCAGAACTACCTTTAGCAGCAATAACTTGAAGTAATCATTTTTATTTTACTTTATCAGCCTCTCACAGTGTTGTGGAGGAATTTTGGCCCACTCCTCTATACAACATTGCTTCAGTTCAGTTGCAGGAATTCATTTATTTACTGCTCTCTTAAGGTCCTGCCACAGCACTTGAATCGGGTTGACATGTGAATTTTCATTAGGCCACTGTAACTCCTTGATTCTTTTCTTTTTCCAGCCATTCTGCTGTAGATTTGCTGGTGTGTTTGGGACCACCGTCCTGCATGACACAATTTTAGCCAAGCTTTACCTATTGGACAGAAGGCCTCACATTTGACTCTAGAATATTTTAGTACACAGCATAGTTCATGGTCAACTCAATGACTGCAAGGCGTCCAGGTCCTGTGGCTGTAAAACAAGCCTAAATCATCATCACTGCACCACCATGCTTGAAAGTAGGTATGAGGTGTCTGCGCAGATTAGATTGTTTGTGTTTGCTAGTGATGTGCATTATGGCCAAGCATCTCCACTTTGGTCTAATTTCTCCAAAGGACGTTGTTCCAAAAGTCTTGTGGTTTGGACAGATGCAACTTTGCAAACCTAATCCGTGCTTCTATGTTATTTCTAGAGGGAAAAGAGTTTTCTCCTGGCAACCCTTCCAAACAAGCTGTACTTTTTCAGTCTTTTTCTGATTGTACTTTCATGAACTTTAACAGTTAACATACTAACTGAGGCCTGCAGAGTCTGAGTCTTTTCAGTTTCTCTGAGCATAGCGTGGTCTGACCTTAGGATGAATTTGCTAGGACAACCCCTCTTGTGAACATTAAAGCACCCAACTGCCAAAATTTCTGCTTTTCGAGGTGGCCACACTGGCTGATGATCAGTTAAAAGACCAAGTCTAATATTTATTTCATTGTTATGACTTGTATGAAAATCTAATGATGTTTTATGTCATATCAATGCAGAAATGTCCCAAATTCCAACACATTCACACATTGAATGAATGAGATTCATTGCACTGTTGCTCTAGAAATGCAAGCTCAAATGAATTTAGATAGTTCTATAGTTGCTTAGGGTAACACTGAACTTACCCTGACAACCAAAAGTAGGGTGCATAGTGAAACCTTCTGGGCACCCCTCAAGTGGGTCGCAGTGGAAAGCGCCAGGTGTGTTGGTGCAAATAAAGTCTGGCTCACAGTCATGGGTCCCCAAAAGACATTCATCAATATCTGGAACAGAAAAAGAGGAAATTTCTGCAGTTTTGTTATGCAAGTACTAAATATAGCACTTATCAAGAAACTAATGTTGAGTACCTGCCAAAACTCCTATTTATCCCGTGTTTCTCCTGCATTTCAAGAAAATCTCCCAGCACCGTCCTGTTTTCCCATTTCTACCCATCTCTGTCAATCAAACTTTCTTATGGATAATTCTCATAAACATAACTTTTGCACATTTGTCTGAATTCACCAGTTCTTCTAAAATATCTTTGTAACACAATCTATATACTGTCCATATATACATGCAATTCCCACTCATCTACTAAATACACACAGCTAATAGTTACTCTGCTTTTGTGTACATGACATGCATTGTCACACCAAGTTGAACTTTGCATATCCACATAGTACCAATGTTGTCCCCATTGTAAAAAAGAACAGCGTGCACAAGATCAGTTTTTTAGTACAACCCCATTCCTAAATATGTTGGGACTCTGCACAAAATGTAAATAAAAAGAGAATTTAGTGAAATACAAATCTCACAGACCAATATTTTATTCACAAAGGAACAAACACTCAAATGTTGAAAATGAGACATTTTGCTATTTCATGAAAAATACTAGCTCATCTTATATTTGATGGCAGCAACACATCTCAAAAAAAGTTGGGACAGAGCCATGTTTACCACTGTGTAGCATTCCCTCATCTTTTAACAACAGTTCTCAAAGGTGGGAATTGAGTAGATCAGTTTCCAAACCTTTGGGAGAAGAATGTTGTCCTATTCTTGCCTGATATAGGATTCCAATTGCTCAACAGTTCTGGGTCTTCTTTGTCATATTTTGCATTTCATGATGCACCAAATGTTTTCACTTGGTGAAAGGTCTGGACTGCAGGTGAGCCTGTTCAACACTCAGACTCTTCTACTATGAAGCCATGCTGTTGCAGTAGCTGCAGTATGTTGGTTAGCAATGTCTTGTTGAAATATACAAGGCCGTCCCTGAAAAAAAGACATCATCTGGAGGAGAGCAAATGTTACTCTAAAACCTGCATATACCTTTCAGCATTGATTGTTTCTTTTTAAGACTACTTAATTTTCCAGCTTTCTGTTGCCCTTGTCCCAACATTTTTTAAGATGTGTTGCTGCCATCAAATTTAAGATGAGCTAGCATTCTTCAGGAAATAGTAAAATATTGCCCCTTTAACACTTGATACATTTTCTGTGTTCTTATGTGAATAAAATATTGGTTCATGAGATTTAAAAATCATCGCATTGTTTTCTATATATCTTAAACAGTGTCTCAACTTTTCTGGAATTAGGGTTATAAGTGGCCATCTCTAACACTTTTTCTTTCATTTATTTAAATGGGATTGTTTTTTCTACTTACATGAATTGATTAAAAATATGAGGCTGTTTTTGGTAATATTAACACAATAATGTTCACAAACTTTTTTAAATGACAAAATGTGGGATTTTTAAACTCAGTTCACCTTCACAGTTTCTGCCATTGGTGGCCAATTCAAAGCCACATGTGCAACTGCACTGAAATGATCCATCTGTGTTTATGCACTCTTGGGCACAGAGTTGTTTGGGAAATGCACACTCATTGATATCTAAAAAGGTTAAGGGAAGATTAAAATACATCGTCTCATTAGTTGTCCTGGGGGATCGCCTCCCAAATCTGGACCTGGGCATCACTGAGCTCCTGGACAGTCTGAGGTGTGACCTGGTGGTGTCGAATGGAATGAAACATAATGCCTCAGAGCTGTTCTACTAGATTTAGTTGAGGCAAGCAAGCACAGAGGTCAGTCAATGATATTAATTCTTTCATCCTCCAGGAACTGACTGTGTACTCTTGCCATGTAAGGCTGGGCACTGTTGTGCACCAGGAGGAACCCAGGACACACTCCTTCATCAAGAGATCTTAAACTTACCAATGCAGCCATGTTTAGGGTCCTCAGTAAAACCATCTTCACACCCAGCCATTGGGTCACAGCGGAATGAGCCGACTG
Source organism: Etroplus canarensis (assembly GCA_015106775.1). Taxonomy (NCBI): domain Eukaryota; kingdom Metazoa; phylum Chordata; class Actinopteri; order Cichliformes; family Cichlidae; genus Etroplus; species Etroplus canarensis. Next base: position 33,421 of record VUQH01058469.1, read on the forward strand.
TGTTGATGCAAATAAAGTTTGGCCCACAGTTATGGGTCCCCAAAGCACACTCATCAATATCTGCAACAGAAAATGAGGAAAAAATGATCATAACTTCTGAACAAATATTTTGTTTCTAAAAGTATATTATAGGACTTGATGTTGAAGCAGCACATATGGCAACTACAGCCATCCACATTATGAAGTGAATATTTTTGATGTACAGTGCTCCTGATCTGTTACCTTGACAGTTGCCGTTGCGTTTTTCATACCCAGACTTGCAGCCAGTTTCCTCACAGCGATAGGAGCCCTGAGTATTAATGCAAACTTGTCCACCACTGCAGCTGTGACTGCCAGTCCGACACTCATTAACATCTAAAGACACAGATCTTAATTAAA
>VUQH01058470.1:0-19073 GCA_015106775.1 Etroplus canarensis
CCAAAAGGAGTTCTATAAACTCTATAGGCTCCTCTTCTTGATATATTTATTTATTTATTTATTTTTTGCCAGAGCAGACAGGTAGAGAAGAGAAAAGAGAGAAAGAGAGAAAGAGAGAAGAAGAGACGAGAGAGAGAAAAAAAAAAGGAAGACTGCATGTTCGGAAGGCAAGCACTGCATCTATAAAGCACATACTGCAACTGAAATAAGAAAAACAGACATATGATACGCAAACATACAATCACATACACATACACACATGAATGTGTGAGTGTGTGTGTTTGTCACAGAATGTACTTGGCACTGAGGGTGGTACGCCGCTCCCGTACTACCCAGAAGCAAGTCAGACAGCGGCAGGCCCGGGGAACTGTCCAAACTGTTATGTAAACTGAAGCATTAAGATTTCTCTTCACTGGAACTAAGAGGCCCAGGTCAGCCCCAGAAAAATGACCCTTTAGCATTAATCACTAATCCCCCAAACTTTACAGTCGGAACAGGTAATATTCTCCTTGTGTTCGCCTACCCAGACTCCCTCAACTACCTGAGAGAGATCCATAATTAGTCACACCACAGAACATTTTCACTGCTCCAGAGAGTAGCATGTCTTACACCACTCTATCTGTCGTTGTGCTTGGTGATGTAAGGTTTTTACGCAGGCATTTGACCATGAAAACCCATGCCGTGAAGCTCCTGGTGAACAGGTTTCGTGCTGATGTTAATGCCAGATGAGGTTTGGAACTCTGCAGTTATTGTGTGTGCAAAGAATTGACTTTTATGCACTATGTGGCTCAGCACTCAGTTACCCTATAACTTTATGTGGACTGCCACTTCATGGCTGAGTTGCCATGGTTCCTAAACACTTATGCTTTACAATAATACCACTTACAAATGAGCATATAATATCTAGGATGGGAGAAATTTCACAAACTGAGTTGCTGCCATGGTGGTATACTATCACAGTACCACCCTCATACTCACTGAGCTCTTTAGAACGACCCATTCTTTCACAAGTGTTTTTAAAGGAAGACTGAATGGCTAGAAAGTTACTTTTATACACTCGTAGCAATGGGAATGAATAAAACAAATGAATTCTGTGAATAAGAAGTGTGGTCCAATTCTTTGCAAATATATTTCAGCTAGAGTAGTGAGAGGGAAATGCCTGTTTATGTATGTTTCTTTAAAGATATAATTTATTTTTCTGGCCACTTGGTGAATAGGCTAAACTCACATTTATTCAGTGTGTAAAACATTTTCCTGATATAATAGCAATGTTAAAATTAAATTTGGAGCCAGGTTTCTGGTAAGGTGATGGATTCAAGTCTAATATTCTCTCTCATTTAGCTCTATTTTTTACCTCCAGCAAATTCTGAGAAATATCTTTAGCTGCTTAAAGCCTGAGTGTACTCACCAGATGGTTGCAACCTTTGTCCATTTGTTGCTTGGTGCTGGGAATCAAGCATTCAGTGGGGTTCTATTAGACCTTATTTACAGAAAACAGCTGCCCACTACAGCTGGAAACATGGTTAATGAAAGCAGAATTACAGGTCTGAAAACCAAAACAATGATCCAGAATAAACCAAAAGATCACATCAAGCTGGTGGAAACTGCAGAGCTGTTTGTAATTTTTCAGTTCATTCGTCATCTAAAATGGCTTTTTTCACAATGCATTGTTATTTGATACTGATGATGATGATGATGATGATGATGATGATGATGATGATGATAACACTAATTAGTGCAGCTTTTGGCCATCTGTATTGTAAAACTTTACACGATTTTTTTTTATTCTAGTTGTCAGTGCCATTTAAAGTGAAGAAACGCAAAGCACCAGAAACTGGACACTTGTTTAAAATTTGACATTTTTTTATTGGACAACAAAAAGCAAATGAAGAAACTTAAATAAAGGTTATGCAAAAGTGCAGGCTGACCAGACAAACCAACAACACATTTGAAAAGTTTAATTACCAACCTACAGCAATCAGCCTCAGCAGCAGCACACCTCAGAAGAAAGTGAAGCATAAGAACATAAAAGTATCAGAACACTAAAACATCCTCCAGATTGGCAAAATAGAAAATTCATCTTTCTTTATTGACTCTGGAAAAAGACATTTCTTCTGCAAAGTAATCAGAATACAGTGTAATGCTACAGCTTTTACAAGTAAACTGACACAAAACTCCTCATGCCATTCCCTATAAAGACACGACTCAAACCACAGTTTCTATATATTACTCCTTCTACTGCAGCTCAACAGCACATTTGGCTAATGTATAGCCTGATCTACACAACTGAGATGTTAACATTAAATCACATTAGTATTCAATAAAGTACAAAACAAGGGAATAGAGTAACCATTTGTCTTAAAATGAGGAGTTGTCACACAGGCTCTTGTGTTTCCATGTGTTACAATTCTATGAGACAGTCTGTGCCAGGGTAGTCTGGAAGGTTAAGCTCGTATTTTTTCTGGATGTCATAGGGCAGGAAGCGTCCAGCCAAGAAGTGCTTCCCTGAGAAACTCATGGCACACTTCTTTGGTGCAGTAAGTGAGATGAGAACTTCTGGCTTTATTCCATCCTGACTTTGTTCTTCTACATCCCAACCTAGGCAAGAAGAAAAACATCTTTAAGGAGAGGAGCAGTGTGATAATTTTGTGCCATTATCAGCAGGTTGTGTATTTGGAGCAGAATGAGCTCATACTGAACTGATTTTAGTGCAAGAATTATCCTCCATGTGTGCCTCCAGACTTGAAAAACTCTACCTGTTAAGCCAAGGCTCAGAGGGAGCTGCCTGGAAGCTAGTTTATCATATTATGCTTCTGGGCACCAAGTCTGATATGTGCAGTTTGTATTAATACTTACCTGAGGGCACATCCACACTGGCAATGGGAATCTTTACTTGCTTCAGGGTGACCAGAATACCAGAGTATGGCTCCTTAATGTTGGCACAGTCTGCCTCTGGGCCCAGCATGGCATCAATCACTATGTTGTAGGCATCGTTTATAAGCTGCACCTGAACAGAATAACACGAAAAGCTTACTTCTTGTACACAATTCACATGGGAATCACCTTCTGGTGGTGAACGTTGGTAAATGACCAAATTTATTTGCACACAAGTGACACATTTTCATCAGTGGGGATTACAGTTTTTAAAACCAGCTTGTTCTCATACTGTCAAAGCCACTGAAATCTCATACAAGGTCTACTTTGGCATTGGTGCAGTGATGCACTGACTTAGGGCTCATTTACAGTACTGCGTTGGCAGCACAGAAGGAGCTACGGACAGGTCGTCTACATGTTGCAGCCGGGTACTGTAACCAGGGGGCAGTGTAACATATAACCAGTCTGTGGGCTGCTCTTGCTTGTTATTGTTGGTCCTTTGGCCAGCTGCGGCAAAGGTTGGAGTTATAAAATATAAATAGCTAAAGTCAAAGCAAGTGTTTGAAACAATGCAAAGTATGCGCTGCAGCCTCTCTGTGCTTATTGTGCTGATTTTTTTTAATCTTTGACTTTTTTTTGCTTCTCCCTCTAATTGAGAACTCCCCATTGCTCCCTGTCCCAGAATACTTTTTAACCAAACAGCATTCGACTGATGTGTTGCATAATCCACATCGTAACTGGCTTTTCGGAGGACTGCACGAATGTGCTGGTTGCAATCCCCCCTGCTTTGGCTCCGTGTAGACAAATACCAACACAGACACATGCGCTATACCATATATCCTGCATTATTACTTATTAACCTTTATTTAACCAGGAAGTGAACTCTTGAGATTAAGAATCTCTTTTGCTAGAGTGTCTTGGGATGAAAGATGACATTACCCTAGCATGTTTTTCAATGGCATGAGAAACCCAGGGAAAACCTGAACAAGCACAGAGAGAACATGCAAACTCCACACAGAAGGGCCCTGTCTGGGTTTGAACCCAAGACCCTCTTGCTGTGAGGCAGCAGTGCTAACCATTAGTACCATTAGTGAGACGGCTCCTATTCCAAAGTTGTTTTACAGGCTATAGCTACTTTTTCAGGACCCTTTGGCAATTTAGAGTCTTTTTTCACAGTGCAGAGTTAATGTTGTAAAGGGCCTTTCAAGTGAAGCAGCGAGTATAAGCTAAAGCAAAATGGTAGTTGAAACCAATGAGTGAGTGAAAAAAGCTAAAGATAGTGAAAAAATCCACAAAAGGTACCATAAGTAACATGTAGTAGTGAAAAACTGGCAACTGCCTCATTTTTCAGACTCTTGACAGTTTGGTACCAGGACATCCATGTCTTTGGGAAGAAACTAGAGCACCCACACAAATCCACAGGGAGAATATGCAAACTCCACAAAGAAAGGTTTCAATCAACCAAGTCGCAGTAAGGCAACATTACTAACCAACGCCCCACTGTGGCATCTCATCTCCTCTTTGCTGATTCAGTGTAAGTCTGGAGATAGTGGCCAGCTAGCTTATCTGAGCATAAAGGCTGCACACATGGGGAAAAGTTAGCTTGACTCCATCTAAAGGTAACAGAAATTAAAACACCACCACTGCAATAGCTCACTTATCAAATGTTTGGATCTCTGGTAACCAGTAGAGACTCCAGCAAGTTAAAGGTCTAGGCTAAAAAAAGAAGTATAGAAATAAAAAGAGAAAATCACTTTTAAATATATGCGAAGTGCCAATAGCAATTTACTTTACAAACAACCTTTGCAACAACATGACTGCAGTTTTGTGAAATGTATCTGTAAAAAAAATGTCTGTAAAGGCACTGCTGACCTCTGTAGGGAGATAGGAAAGGAAAGGGATGTCCATCTTCTCACACTGAACTGTGAAATCCTGATGTAGACTGTGAGAGGAGCGTTTAGGATGATAGATGGTGGGCTCATACTCCTGAATCAGATAAGAAAACAGAGAAAAATAACGAAGGACACATATAAGAAAGAGAAAATTGAGAAAAGGTTAACTAATGTTGTTTTCAACCAGTACTGCCAGTGCAGATGTGGATGATGCTTTTGTGTACATTTGATCTTCACAACAACAGAAAATACTGTTGACTGGTGATCAGAAGTAGTGGTTTTCTACAGTCTGCTTCCTGAATGAATAATTCCCTTATAAACTGGAAGCCAAGTAGAGTAGAAATCCAGACCCCTGCAGTCTGAAAGGTCTGTGATGCTCAGCAGGAAGCATCTGTGATCTATGACCTTCACACTGTTACAAACATAAATCTTAGAACCCAGGACCAAACGCACGGTCTGAAACATTAATGTCTGCGTGTGTTTGCAAGTTCATGTTTATCTTTCATGTTAAGCATCGTAAATATACTTACACTGAACAGATCCATACAGTACACACACATTTTGAATATATAAATGAGCTGTGGATGTTCCACAGAAACACAGTTGGAAAATTTTGTTTGGGCACCCAACAATGTGTCATTAGTGGAGATTACAAAGTGCAGCACAGTAACTGGATTAATACTTCTGGAAAGAAACATCCTGTTTAATTGAAAGCTGAAGTAATTCAATAAATATGTATGTTATGTGTTCTCGCATCAGGATTAACACTCAAATGCGTTTCTTATGGTGATCTCAGGCGCTACGGATAACTTTTACTTAAGTAGGATTTCAAATGTACTTTTAGTGTATTTTTTATAATTATAATTAGGTACATTTATTCAAGTAATTAAAATAGCAGTTTTCTGTGTGCTGAATGATATCTTTTTTTTCAAAAAAAAAGAGATTTAATGTCCTCTGTGCCTCTTATAGCTTAAATAAACCATTGAATAATAATACATTTTGCAGTAAGAAAAAACAAATAAATGAATAAAAATAAGCTTTTAAATGTGATTCAGCTGAGGCTGTCCTGCAAAGGAGCTGATCTGTCAAGTTACCTGCCTCTTGGGGGATTCTAAACCAATCATATCACCATAATCACCAATCACTGCCATCATCCAGAGAGCGCAGTGTTAAGCTAAATGCAATCCAGTGTCTACGCATCTCCTGGGGTTAGCCTGTGCCCCTGATATGCCCTTTACCTCATCAGTATCTGGGCCATCAAAATGAATGAATTTAAGGAAGCGCTTGAAACGACTGTCAGTGTCACTGAGCATGAAGAGAAATGAGCCATGAGACAGAAACAAGCCCACTGCATAAAAAGGGTCTTTCTCTAGTCAATGCTCACTTCTAACAGGGTTACACTTGCTCTCCCTGAGGGATAATGGTGTCTTGTCGTATTTTGTTTTTACACACAGCCCATTAAGAACACAGGGCAGAGGTCTGCAGCACTCAAATCTTTAAAAGGAGCCTTGTTATCCTAATTTCATAACAGTTCGAAAATGTTTTGCAATTCATACTGGCCCCTTATGCAGCAGCTCAGCCTAGTTTCAGCTCCTGTCTTTTAATTTTATTTAAACCTGACATGATGTCCACCCTTTAATATGAACACTGCACCAGAACTAATGACCACTGTAGTTGTTTTGTTTATTCTCATCAAACATTAGCTTTGATAAGGATTATATTGTGCCCTCTGGAATCCTGCATTGCGTTTGCCACCATACACAGTGGAAAATATTAAAGAATGCATAACAAATTCAGACACAACCTGTTTTTGTTAACATGGCTGTCTTGGAGTGACGTGAGAAGCAAGCTGGACCGTTCATCTGCAACTGATCATTCATTCCTATGCTCTGTCTAATCACATTCACAGCTCTGCATCAGAGTTTAAGGCTGTGCATGAGTGTCTATGTGTGTATGTATTAAAGTGTGTGTCTCATGTGTATACTTGCATGTCATCCTGCTGACAGGGATCACATCACACCATGAAAAACATACACTCTTACACCGAGAGAGCAATTCACAGTCCAAAGTAAGTATTCAAGTTTCTCAAGTTAGAGCAACTCAGACAAGTGTGGTCCCAGATCAGGCTGTGTGCAGACTCTTTAAAAATAATACTAATAAAATTTTATTTATGTAGCACATTTCAATATGAAGGGAAAAATAAACCAGAAATTATGGATGGAGAAGGTAAAAACATTAGAAACAAAAAAGAATACAACATCAGACATAATACACAACACATACAGCTGAAACTGGGACTGAGTGTCCAAATTCTAAGTTGTTTAAAGTGAAATTATGGAGAAGCTTCTTATTTGTTTCTGGAATTCCAGGATAAAATTTATCCCCTCAAAGCTAACCTTTGACCTTATTCCTTGCCTTGACAAAAAAAAGAAGCGAGAGACTCCACAAAGAGCCAGTGTGCTGCTTAAATAAAGTCACTGTAACATGGTTTTTATCAGAACTATAAATATACGCTCTAAATCTAATGTGTCAGACAGTCAGAAACATACGGTAAAGCGTATAGATGCATTCCACTCTAAGCCAAAGATCCCAAAAACTCATATCCAAAATTTCCCCTGTAACAAAGTCATAGACTGGGACTGACCACAGCACCATGTACTCAGATGAAAAGATGCTAAAATTGTGATCTGTTGTGGGGTCAGTGTAGAAGGATCAGTCCTCCAAGAACAATTTTTCTTTAAATTTTAGTCAGTATGGGGCCTGAGCTGCAGACATCATGGTCATAACATCACATCACGGCTACAAGACGGCTTTAACGAGAGTAACAATAGAATGATATCATGACTGTCTGAAAGCCCTTGCAGAGAGGGTAATGGGATAACTGCTCTAAGCCAGTTACAGGAGCTGAAATGAAATTCTGTAAAGCACTGTGGGCCTGTATACGGGATCCCCTGTTAGTCATGATGCAATCATTTGCAAGAATGGTTTCTTGTATTGTTTGAATGACTCAGTTATCCCCATACTGTGTTTCATATGTCATGTTGGTGAATTTAACTTCTGTCTTTATGTGCTTCAAAGGGTACTTACAAACATGCGCAGGTGTCGGGCACACACCAGGCCAATAGAACCATTCTGATCTGGGCCACAGATCACCAGTACCGTTGGCTGCTTCTTTGCTAAAGAGCTGAGAGGGTAAGCCTGGTGGAGAGACAAAAAAACGATACAAAGAGTTAGAAGCAGTGTAAACTGATGACAAAGTGGGAGCAAAACCTGAATACAGAGATTATTGATAGAGAACAATTGTGACAGCAAGAAGAAGATAAATTCTTGGCAATATTCCATATTATCCCTCCAACTTTGGCTTCCTATTCAATCCAGGTCATCTGATCCATACCTCATCCCCTCCATCATACTTTGAGTGCCTGACTGCAGCATGCCAGGGATGCCAGACGAGGGTGGAAATGGCACCAGCTCCCCTGTCTCTTCTGTCTATGAGAAAAGGTCCAATCTCATTAAAATAACCGCAGTGGAAAAAATACCCATGTCCTCACCATGGGATGCTTCCATATATATAACACACTTTCTGTCTGCATCCTGACGTGAGCTGCTGGCATCTGCCTGCTTTACTGGCCACACATTTCCTTGTAAATCATCCTACACCTTCTTAAATGAGACAGGTATTCGCCTGGGGAGCTGTCATCATGAGTGGCTAATCTTCCATCTCCAACACATAAACAGAAGTGCTGTGTGACCACGTATGTGTACACTTTCAGTCATGAAAGCCCCAAAGGTCTCTGGCTTCTTTTTCCAGAGATTCTTCAAAGTGCCAAATTCAGTGTCACAGTATAGACCATTAGCTGGTGCTTTTAGAAAATGTTATGCATTTTATCTAAGAATTTCTGCATTATGACCTTACACAAAAATGATCATTCATCATTATAAAGGTCACAGCATTGTGTAGTTAACTAGAACTTCTGGGACAACTGAATTCTCACAGAAATCCTGTCCAATTCAAACCCAATAAATGTGTGTCAGAACCCAATTTGCTGGACCAATTACCCCAGTTTTATCACTGCCATAAATAGTCTACAGTTCACAGTAAGGTTTCAGATCATAACCCACAAATTATTGTCCAAACATTTCATAATTACAGGGCACATATAAAAGGATATATGAAAAGAACTAATAGAGCAATAAAATAAAAGCATAAAAGTTTTATAATTAGGAAATCACACTTTAACTTCTAATAAACTATTATTGGTTACAGTGATACAATAAGAGCTGAAGCAATGAAAAATAAGCGGTAGGTCTTAAATCTAAACATATATATGTGTCATCTATTAATACAATAACAGGTTTGGTTTTGTCTTACCATAAGCACCACTCTTTACTCCAGAATGAATTCATAAGCTGAATAAATTCATAAGCTCACCTTTTAGTGTTTTCTCTGTACCTTGTAATTAAAACATCAGAATCATGTAATTTCAGAACTAGTTACACCATTATTTGCAAGCTGTAACCTCTTTATTACAAGACTTTTGGCTCCCCATAAAAATTTTTATGGTACCCTGCTTATTATATAGCATAATTATAAATTTAATTACACTTCTTTCGGATGTTTCATTCAACATGTTGATAAAATAGTAAGTTTTTGCAATGTTTTGCAAAAAAGGGAAGAAATCATCCTTTGCTGATGGGCCTCTGAACACCAGAATTGTGCATAAAAGCTATTTAGTTCCACTTTCACTAATGTATTCAGTACAGGAGAAAGTTCAAATGGAGAGACAGGCCATACTTCACGTTAGATAATTGGATAAAGCAAGACTCAGTGTGCATTAAATAAAGCAATGAATCCTGGAGAAGAGAGACAGCAGCTGTTATCGCTTTTGTAAGAGCTCAACTGAGAAATCATAACACAGGCTCAGTGAGATGAAGAAGAGACTGTTACAGCTGCTGAGGACCAAAACGTTTTTAATAATGAGAAAAAATGAGGTAGTGATTAATGGGAATAAAAGCTAGAAGAGAGTGAATCACACAGTGTTGCATTTTCATATTTAATGACACAGAGGACACATACATACAATTAGGTCCATAAATTTTTGGACAATGGCACATCTTTTTTTTAATGTTTTTTATTCTGCCTCTGTGCATCACCAAAGTGGAATTTAAATCAAACTCAATTATCAAGATTCAGCTTCAGCTTTGATTCATGGAGTCTGATAAAATAATTGCATTAACTGCTTCGGAAAAACAGTCATTTTTATCCATAGTCCAGCTCAAAAGTAATGGGACAAATGAAGATAATTTTAAATATAAAGATTGTTTTTGATACATGGATGAAAATCCCCTGCCTTCTTTTGCTGCTTGTTTGTGAGTCTCTGCCTTCAGTTTTGTCTTCAGTAACTGAAACATTTTTCTATTGGGTTGAGATCAGGTGACTTGGTCATTGAAGAGTCTGCCATTTCCTTGCTTTGATACAATATAGGGTTTCTTTTGCAGTATGCTTTGGGTCATTATCCATTTACACTGTGAAGTGCTGCCCAATCAAATTTTTAGCTTTTGGTTGAATCTGAGCAGAGAGTATAGCCCTGTGCACTTCAGAATCCATTCTGCTTAATAAACACTAGTGACCCAGTTCCATTGGCAGTCACACATGCCCATGCCATAACTTTGCCTCCACCATGTTTGACAGATGATGTGGCATGCTTCGGATCATGAATTGTTCTTTTCCTTCTCCATACTTTTCTCTTCCCATCATTCTGGGAGAGGCTTATCTTGTTTTCATCTGTCCACATATTTTATTTTTTCTTTCCAGGCTCCTTTAGAGGTTTTCTGGCAAAAGCTAATCTGGACTTCCTGTTCTTGAGTGTAACCAGTGGTTTGCACCATGTTGTAAAGCCTCTGTATTTACATTCATGAAGGTTTCTTAACCAGTAAAAGAACACTGCAATCATTTACTTTAGCTGTCTTTTGTGGTCTCCCAGGGCTTTTGGTGTTACTGAGTTGGCCAGTGCATCCCTTCTTTTCAAGAATGTTCTAGATTGTTGGTTTGGCTACTCCTGAAGTTTTTACTGTCTCTCTGATAGGTTTATTTTGATTTTTCAGCCTAATGATAGCCTCCTTTACTTGCACTGACATCTCTTTGGAGCTCATATTAAGAGTTTCAGTGAACAGCTACTAAATGCAAGCTCAACATGTCACAGTTTGCTAGAGAAGGAGGAGAGAGGGCCCAAATGCAGGACTCCAGGATGCCAGATGAATGAAACTTAAAGCGGGCTTTTATTGCTGAGAAAATCCATCAAAATAAACAAAGTCCATAAAGCATAATCCAAGCATGGAAACACAGGGAACTGAAAACACTCTCTGTCATGACGAGACATAGCCTACCGACACTGAACTGAAGAGAGGCAGGATGTAAGTAGACACAGAAAAATGAGGAAGCTGGCAACGGGTGGGAAGGAAGCATGGGTGACAACAATCAGTGGCAGGAAGCAAAACTAGACACAATGCATGGAATAAAACCTATATCAAAGTAAAACAGAAAGTGAAAAACACAACAGGGAATGCAGATATGACGGGATGACAGAAGGACATAAAACACAAAAAGAATGACACATAGAAAACTAATAACAAACTAAACACATGAAAGGTTCAAAACTGAGCCTCAGAGAAACATTGATGAACAAGATGAAACAGGTAAGCACAACAACTGCACACAGACTGGATACAGGGGAACGTGAGGAGGAACATAAAATCAAACCAGATAAACTCAGAAGGAATTAGCTAGAACTTCAAATGCAGGACTGGTGAGCAGGATAGAGCAAAATGTAACAGAAACTCAAAACCCAGACAGCAGAATACAATAAACGATGTAAAACATAGTTATCACTAGAACTAAGGATCAAGCATGAATGGGGAATACAATTAATAGAACAAGAGAATTAAGAAACCATAAACAAGAACATACAAAATTAGAATACAAAAACCCAGGACAAAGACCATAAAACTGAAACTGCACAAAGAGCAGAAATACAGGGACTCATAGAGTCATAATGTAAAGAAAACACAATGGAAGCTAAAATAAAAGAATCTTAGAACCTAACAAAAACTCAAAACCCAGAACCATAAAACCCACAGACCATGACACAACACTTGCAATTAACTCCAGCTTATTTATTTGTATGTTTGTTTGTTTTCTCCATAGTTTGTTGTGTAATAATAATAGAAAAGACCTCACTTGGCCACGAAACTGCTTGTTAGTCACTTGCCTCTGAAAATGGGGCACTACTGTATGTAAAAAAATGGTTTCAATTACTCAACAGTAAATGCAATTCTTTTGTTAAACCCCTTGAATTAAAGCTGATACTTCACTCACATGTTCACTGTTCAATATAAATTCGACGGTGGTGTTGTATACAGGTAAAATTACCAAAAAAATAGAAGTAGTGCTGTCCCAAAACCTATGGACCTAACCCTACATTGTGAACTTAAAGATGCAGCAATAAATATTTGCATATGAGTTGTATTTAGAGATAAACCCAAATATAACCTAACTCTGGAGCTTCTCTCAGACATACTATGATTGTTTTAGTTTTTCCTGGATCTTTGTTGTAGTTTTTGGGCCCGCAAGTCAGCCCTTTCCCAGGCTGCAACAGGCTGCTATATTCAGCAAACCCACTGTTTACTGCTTGCTCAGTGTCAAGTGTCAGACAAAGTTAGCCACATAAACTTGGTGCAACATTTATGAAGGTAAATTGTTTTTCTTCAGAGTTTGTAAAAAGCAAAACAGAGCTACAGATGAAGTGAAGGTGGTGAGAAATACAATAGCCAATGAAGCCAATGAATGCTTTCCCCAAATGGCTAAAACACAATAATTATAAATCATACTGAAAATGTTTCCTGTGTGGAACAAAAACAAGCAGCCTATAATAACTTGGCTGTCTTGTGCCTTCCTCACTCTACTGAACTCTCTCTTTCTCCTTGTTTTAACATGCACAAATTCACATGAGAAGGTTTAATGGCTTTTTCTGTAAATGTTGAGGACCACTGGGAGGCTCATTGCTGGAGCCAATCGTGCTTCTGGTGAAACCATTAGAGACACATCCTAAAGGTGAACAGCTATGAAGGGATCAGAACAGATCAATTCAGGAAGAGTTCTTATTCATTATGAAGCATTTCCATAATCATACTGGGACTGTTTAATAATTCACCACACATCTCTTCAAACCAGGCATTTACTCTGATTTTGAGCCTTCAAATGGATCTCTGAATAACCAATTAGCAAGAGAGGAGACACAGTCTATTTCTAATGGGGTCAGCATTGTTTATTGTTCATTTAAGCCAAAAAATATGGACTATTAGAGTATTTTTCACATAAATATTGCATTTCACAGCTACTTCTATTATCATATTAGATCAAGCTTGCCTGTATGCCTGTACGTATCAACATTTTTCATGGATTTTAAATGGATTTGTAGCTGTGATGACAGCTGCCCTTCTTTTTATATCAAGTAAAATATGCTGGCGCAGGTCTAAACAGTTCGAACTACCTTGGCAACACATGTATTAATTACATTTATCTGTAATATTTTATACTAAAATTTGTGAACATAGAAGCAAACTTAGAATAAGAAAAGTCACAAGCGTGCAGTGTCTAGAGCAGAGCACTGCTATGACCCCCTTAAGCTCACACACACCAACTGTAGAAAATATGCCTTCTTGATTGTAATAATGTCTCTAAGGGTATACCTCTTTGAAATAAATGTAAAAGGCACATGAGCCTTCACCTCCAATCAACCTGAAAAACACAAACGGAGCCTGAGAAAACACTATCAGACTCCTAAACACACAAATATACTCACATATCCAGAACAATATTACCTTTAATATTTGTACTAGAAGACCAAACTAAAGTCCAGGGGCTCCTGTAAACTATAGCCTAGACGAATTTATTGCTGTGTGGTAACGAAAATGTCTCCACTCAGGTGTTGAAAAGCCTCAGACTGATACAGAAAGACACACACACACACAGTCTGGACCTAGTGGCTGTGGCTGCTGCTGTTGGAACAGTAAAGAGATTACTTACAGGGAACCTATAATCTAGCTGGCAAGGTGTGTGTGTGTGAGGAAGCACATGGCTGTTTGTGTGGTATACTGGGAAGCCAATAGCAGTAGGCCAGTAAGGTAATCAGTAAAATCAGACTGTCTGCATCTCCTTCTACTGTAATTTTCTTTAAATAGCAATGATGTCATGTAAGCGGTAGCGTGCTGCTGGCGGCTGTGGGCAGCAATGAGACACAGCATCCAGGCCATGTTTGTCTAGTATGGCTATGCTGTTGGGGCTGCTGGTGGAGGGCCAGGCATGGGGCCAGCGGCAGCTAATGATAATAGCGGGGAAGTGGATGTGGTGGGTTTAATCACACACTGTGAGGGGAGAACATAAAATCTCTACTTCTGACTGATGCTGCCACTCTTTCAGTTTCCTTGTTCTCCATTTGTTTCTTCTTCTCAAGGGAGCGATCAAAGGTGTCTCACTGAGCTAATGTAAGCATAATACCTCTTCTATGTATTTGTAACCTTAGTGTTTACTACTCTTTAGTACTTCTGCTTGTTTTTTTTATTTCTTTTTCTGTCTGCCTCTTTCCTTCTTTTTCTTTTCATCCTTCCTCCTGACAGCAAAGCAGGGTTTCATGTGTCTGGTAGCTCAGACTCTTATTCATCACAGGCTGTTGAAGAGCCCACTGAGGAAACCAGTGTGGCGTTAAACCAAGTCAGTGGTCTGGTCATGTGTTCCTAACAGCCCTCCACTGACACACACATACACACTCCCAGCTTGACAGAGTTCAGATCTCTCCACTATGAAAGTCCAGCCACACCAGAGAAGAAAAGTTGTGCTTCTGGACACAAACGTGTTCCAGGGTTAGTGTCTCCAGACACTCGGGTTAAGGAGAGCTCACTGGGTGAGCTCAGGTGTGGTGAGCTGCTTAAATTTTTGGAAGCAAATGTCTCAGAAAGTTGGATCCTTTCTTTCGCATAATAATCTGACATTTTGTTTGGCAGTTTGCGCAAATTATGAAAGCGTAAGTAGCAGCAGCTGTGACTTTTTGCACCTCTTGTACAATCAGGCCAACACACAAGAAACTCACGGAGTTCTGCAGTGATTACTGAGACGCCAGGTGACATAATGTAAGGGAAATAGGGTGAAATCTGTACCCTCTAGAAATGGTCTGCTTAGTGACACACAGTGGTGGTTATTAGCTGGACAAGCTTAAGAGTGAGTTTGTTGAGGCCACAGGCTGATGTCATTTGAATTGAGCTCTAAACTGTGGTTTTGGATTAGTTTATTTTTCTCAAAAAAGTTCTGTAATTGGAAAAAATTGCACAACATCCTTTGGTTTGAACAGTTTTACAGAAGAAAAAACTTTCTCAGAGAAAGTTTTAATTGGATTTTTCTTAATCCCTACAAAGCTGGTGAGAAGAAAAAACAACTGATATTTTCAAATGGTCATTAAATTTTGTCAGAGTCGAACTTTGCTGTTTCATGGCAGTGGAAAGTAAACACTTGTGTTAATTTTTTTTAAATTACACAAAAAATAAGACTGAAATGCTTGTTATAAATGACAGCAAGTAGGGGCACTGCTGAAACAACAAGATGCAGACAACATGTACACATTTCATGGTTAATTGTAACCATTGTTCTGTGCTGGGTGCCTGTGTAATGGTCCAAAGAAACAAGTTTTTGAAAGTATAACAGAGCATTAAAGCAAAGGTCAATTTCACAGTAAAAACAACGCTGCAGAAAAAATCCTACTGGAAAGGCGTTTCTTGTCACTGCTTTTATTTGCAGCAATAAAATTTGATGGACCAAACCCCCAACCACACAAATTTGGATGCTTAGATGGATGGCGATGGGTCAATAAATGGATGGGGAATTTGCCTCACACTGTGCTTTGATTTATACTTCCATTAAAGTAATGGCAACAAGAAAGTAAGAAAAAAGAAGAAGTGTTTTTACACTGACAAGTACAGCTACAAGAAATGCAGGCGTAACCAGATGGTGCAGATGCCCAAAACAGTTGAAAATATGATTGTGAAATACTGTAGACTTTCACCCTGAATAGTAACCATCAAGGCTATGCTGCAAAAGGGAAGTGATCACCACATTTGGTGTTTATGAGTGTTAAATTGTCACTGTCATGCAATGTGCCATGATCAGTCTGAGACAATACTACCTAAAAGTCATTGACTAGGCAGGTTGTTACTTGCCAAGCTACTGTATACATACAATCCCCTCCAAAAGTATTGGAACAGCAAAGCCAATTAATTTGTTCTTGTTGTGAACTGAAAACATTTGTGTGTCAGATCAAAAGATGAATATGAGAAAAGAGATCAGAGTTTCAGCTTTTATTCCTAGGTATTCACATCTAGATACATTAAACAACACAGAACATTATGTATAAATACCCAGATTTTCAAGTCAGTGGAAGAGAATGTTTTCAACTAAATTAAAGTCAAAATACTTAATATTTGGTTGCATGTCCCTTGCTCACAACAACTGCATCAAGCCTATGACCCATACACTCCATCAGCTTTCTTGTTTCCTCAATGGTTATTCCTTTTCAGATTTTACCACAGCATCTTTTAGTTTTTGTCTGTTTGGTAGCGTTTCTTCCTTCAGTTTTCTCTTAAGCAGGTGAAATGTATGTTCAGTTGGGTTAAGATCTTGTGACTTCCTCTGTCCATAACTCTATTTTTTTCCCCTGAGGTGGCAGTGTATTTTGGATCATTGTCTTACTGCATAATAAAGTTCGCAGTAAGTTTCAATCAGTTTGAATTAATGGCTGGCAAACAGCAGGGGTGGTGGTGTAATGGTTAAGGTGCTGGGCTCATGATTGAGAGGTTGTGAGTTCAACTCCCAATCAGACCCCACCGTGTCGAGACCCTTAGGCAAGGTCCCAACCGCAAGTGTGCCTCTGTCCACCCAGCAGTAAAAATTGGGTGCCAGTAAAATACTGGGAAGGTATGACACAACCTCCTGCGATGGACTAGCGTCCCATCCAGAAAGAGTTTAACTCCTAAGTCGCTTCATGCTACAGAAACCGGGGATGAGCCTTGTAGGCTCAGGTGTAAAAGTCTAACAATTTTTTTTTTTTTTTTATAAATTGGCAAACAATATGTTTCTATAGACGTCTGCATTTGTTCTGAGACTACCATCATGATTTACATCATAAATAAAAATGACAGTTTGTTCCAGAAGCAGCCATGCAAGCCTAAGCTATGACACAACCTCCACCGTGCTTCACACATGAGCTTGTATGTTTAGGATCATGAGCAGATCCCTTCTGTCGCCATACTTTGGTCTTTCTGTCACTTTGGCAAAGGTTCAGACTTGTTTCATCAGCCTATAAAATTTTGTCCGTACTGTTGTGGCTCATCTCTGTATGTTTTTTGGAAATTCCAATCTAGCTTTTCAATTTTTACAGCTGTTGAGTGGTCTGCATCTTGCAGTATGACCCCTGCATTGTTGTTCTCCAAGTCTCCTTTCCACAGTGTACTGTGGTATTTCCACCCATACTCTTTGGCAGTTGTTCATGATGTTATGGACTATTGTTTTGAAGTATTTCTTCATCGCTCTCAGCATTTGTCCATCATCAATTGTTGTTTTCCTTGGACTACTGTTTCGATGACTGTTGCTGAGTGCACCAGTGGCTTCCTTCTTTTTCAGGACATTCCAAAATGTGGTACTGGCTATGCTCAGTGTTATTGAAATACTAACGACGGATTTCTCCCCCTTTCTCAGCTTCAGAATGGCATGCCCTTCTTCCATAGACAGCTTTCTGGTCTTCGTGTTGGTCTGCCCTTCAGAAGTACAAAAGCAATCTTCACAGATGAAAGCCAAAGCATAAACTAAGAGCAGCAATCCAGGGTTACTTAATGATTAGATACCTGGATAACAAGATACACTTGTCACTTGTCATTTTCCAATATTTGCCATAAGTGGTTTAATACAAAATGTGTTATGTTCTATGTGGTTTAACATGTCTAGATGTAAATACCATGGAATAATCTTTTGATCTCAAACTCAAATGTTTTCAGTGCACAGCAAAACAAATTGATTAGCCTTGCTGTTACAATACTTTTGGAGGGGACTGTAGTGTACGTAAGTACAGTAATAGAAATGTCTGAACTGAGACACAGTGAGACATAAAAATAGACCGAACAGCACATGATATCCAGAAGAAGGAAGATATACAGACCTTAGTGATGGCGAGGGCGCATGCTTGTCCCCAGATCTCTATCAGTTGCTGTTGTCCAAACCTGTAGTCCCTCAATAGTTCTGTCTCTATAGCTGCTGCCTCCTCTTTACTGCCAGGCACAAGACAGATATATAAGAAAGGTAAGTTTCATGTTCATCATCAATAAAACATATGCAGCATGTAGGTGAGGCAATTCAGGGAGAAAATTGTTCTGCATATGTCATATGCAGCATGTTGACACTTGTCTGATTTAAAATACTCTGAGATTTATAATAGCTTAAATAGACTGAACTCTGTAATGTCATTTTGCTCTCTTGTGCCTAAGTAAAGTCAGTTTTGGAATTTCTTGGATTAAGTCATATTAAATTCAGCACTATTTGGTTGAAGTCATTTAGGAAGGAAACTTCAGTTAAGAGTTTTGTTCTTTTTCATTTTATGAGGTAATTAAACCATATTTTCAAAATGTTGTGTTGTTAGGTTTTTTGTTTTTTTGATTTTTTTGCTCTGAGTGCCCTATACCATTTTGCAATGCTCAAACATACAAACATAGAAAAATATAGTATATTATTAAACACTGATTTAAACTAAAACACACTAAAAAGAAATTTCCCCCTGGGACTAACAAAGTATTCTGAATCTGATTCTTATTCAAACGACTTCTCCCAGACAAAAAAATGGTGTCCTTATATGCATGCAGGCTGAAATGGATGTCACTTAAGTGTTCTTCGAAAACCTTAACAGCTTCTGGGAAACATGATTAAGAAACTCGAAACAGAACATGTGATCCATTAACAGCAGTGGCCTTTAGTCATGGCAGTTTGTGCAGATGAGACCACAGCTTGATGTTGCTATGTAGTCAATACCTTTGTGATCAATAAGTTCTTTGTTCACACATTCTTTCTGAACTGATTGGTAATGGTCACTGGTAATGGGATTGGATTGGTAATAAGTTTCCCCTGACTGCTTACTGCATGGTGACACTGTGACTAATTCTTCCGTATTTAGAGCTTCTGATGCTGCTTTTACCATAGTTGTGTGTGTGTGTGTGTGT
>VUQH01058484.1:0-10612 GCA_015106775.1 Etroplus canarensis
GCATTCCTGTTCAGACCATTTCAACCTTAGGATCCCAGTAGAGGAAGCAGAAACCTCCCTTATGGCTCTGTACTGTCTCTGACAATCATAACTCGGTGCACACACACCACAACAACTGGGCTGACAGTTGTGATTGTTCACACCGTGCAATGCATAAACATGACAGACACAGTTTCACAAAAACAAGACATGACCTTAGCGTGGTTGTCATTTTAGCACATCCACTTAATGTTTTTAACGACAGTCCTACATCTAGTTAGCCTTACCAAAACATCTTTTCTTTTATTTGCCACTTTTCTGTAGCTCAAATACAAATCACTTCCAAAATAAGTTGGTGCAATTTCATTTGTTCTGTTGGTACTAGTTAAAACCAAGGTTGCACATCTTCCCTTACAGCTGAACTCTCTCGTGGAGAAGGCAGAGAGGAGACTGGCAACAAATTGAAGAGGAGATGGACAAACAGAAAGCAGAGTTGTAGTGGGGAGCCTGGATGGAGAGGTGTTTCATAAGCCTAGCTGCCAGATCCTGTACTTTGCCTTGCCAGGTCCCAGCTGCTGAAGTGAGCGGAGCTTTGAGCAGGATTCAGAGGTTGGATTAAGAAAACTAGATGTAACACCAGTAAAGGGAGGTCTCAACATTGCTCTTTGCTTTCACTTAGGTGGCTCAAATAAACTATATAGACAAAAGTATTGGGCCAGACCTCTTATTCAGTCCTATGGGCACAGGTGTATAAAGTCAAAAGTCTAGCCATCTAGTCTGCTTTTAGAAGTGTTTGTGAAAAAAAAATGAGTCATTCTAAAGGGCTCACTGAATTCAAGTATGGTGCTATAAGAGGATCCCACCAGTCCAAAAAGTCAGTTAATGATCTTCTTCCCACCTAGATATTCCAAGATCAGCTGTAAGTGGTATTACCATAGTGGAAGTGTTTGGGAACCACAGTAACTTAACCACAAAGTAGAAGACCACGTGAAGTCAGAGTGCAGAGGTGCATAGTGTGTAAAAGTCGTCAACACTCTGTGACTCAACAACTGTTCCAAATTTCCTCTGGCATTAACATCAACATCATGGGTTTGCATGACCAAGCATAATGCCAAGCATCAGATGGAGCGGTGTAAGGCACACCACCACTGGACTCTGGAAAAATGGAAATGTGTTCTGTGAAGTCATGATATGGCAGTCTGATGGATGGGTCTGGGTTTAAGGAATGTGAGGAGAACATTACCTTCCTGACTACACTGTGCCAACTGCAAAGTTTGGTGGGGTAAGGATAATGCTATAGGGTTGTTTGTCTGGAGTTGTCCCGGGCCCCTTCATTCCAATAAAGATGAAATCTTAATGCTTCAGCTTACTAAGCTGACAATTCAATGCTTTCAGCTCTATGGAAACTATTTGGGGAAGGCGCTCTTCTGTTCCAGAATGACTGCTCAAAGGCACGGTTAGATGAGTTTGATGTGGAAAAATCTGACTGGCCTGCACAGAGCCCTGACCTCAACCCCATCCAATTCCTTTGGGATGAACTAGAATGGAGACTGCATGCCAGGCCCTCTCATCCAAAAGTGTCTGATCTCACAGATGCTCTTCTGGATAAATGGAATTTCCTGGGATATGGGCAGGACATGCACCAAGGAATGGTCAGTAAAACTAAATCAGACTTTGACTTTTGACACAAAATCCACAATCTTGTAGAAAGCCTTCCCAGAATAGTGGAAGCTGTTATAGCTGCAAAACTGATACCTATACAGTTAGAATGGTCTGTAATAAAAGCTCCTATAAGGTGAAATGTGTATGTGGTCCAAAGCTTTTGTCCATATAGTTTACTTTCCCTGTCTGTGTGCTTCTCCACTTAAATGTCTAAAAAAAAAAATCATTCAGATTTTTGGACCGTATACTTGAAACTATAATTATAAGACATAAGGGCAGCACGGAGGTGCAGTGGTTAGTACTGTTGCCTCACAGCAAGAGGGTCCGGGTTCAAATCCAACAGCCAACTGACTTTGACCCTTCTGTGAATAGTTTGCATGCTCTCCCCATGTTTGCCCCCCCGCGACCCTGAATTGGACAAGCAGAAGAAGATGAATGAATGAACGACTGTATGTTCAAGTCAATCAGATACTGTTCCAGGTGCCACAGAGAGCCAGCTTCACTTAACCTGTCATTGCACAGCCCTCATAACAACACAGTAAAAATTACTATCTAATAACCCACCTCAGGCTCAATGCTCAAACTCAGATTGTAGCAGTTTAGCATAAATCCAAAATCACCTCACAGTATGTTAGATCAGGAAAAATACAGGGCTTGCCATAAAATATAAATAAAAAAAAAACCCCACAGTAACTGCTGCACATAAATGTCATGAAGCTGGATTGGTAATGATGGGTGAGTACAGAGAAGAGGGAAAGTACAGAGTGTGAGGAATTCATACAGTCAGGCACAAGCGTCATAAGGCAGTAATAATCTTAGCATGCCATCTAGTGGTGAAAGATGCTACAATCCAAACAAGGGAAGTGCAGGAAATTCTGACAAAATGAGGATCACTGCCAGATAATGACATATAATTACAGTCTTGATTAGAGTTGGAAGACTGCCCTGTGTGAATACAAATTAACACTCAGACAACATACACCGCTTACATGGGATATGGAGCAAGTGTATTCTCTCTGAGAGTCCAGATCAAGGTCTTCCTGGCGTTAATTAAAATAGGTCCTTGTTTTTATAGAGCAGAATAAAGTCATTTTTCACTGCACTCCAATTTCATTCACCCCAATCTAAATCTAATTGATTTCATGCTCTGTTCAGTTGGAACCCAAAAGATGCCAACTCAGCAGACAACTTGACAGTTTCTTTTAAAGAAAGGGTATACCACAATAAAGATTAATGTGGTGCAAAATTACAAAGAACTGAAATCCTATTAATCAATAAAATAATCTAGAGATAAGTTTTAAGGAAAACTTAGAGCATTATTGGATTGTGCTGTGTAAAACTGTCCATATCATTTAAAAACCAGATGTACAGTAGGTTGGTGCGACAACGAGAACAGCATCACGACAGATGCAACACTTCTCCTCCTTCACTCCACCTTCCAAGTGGATCCTTGCGCATTTGGGGCTAATGCGATATCATACCCATCAGAAAAGCCTTCTGAAGGCTGCTTAATGATTATATAGCACAGATAGGACCTCAATTAGTGGGCTTGTAAGAGCAAGGAGGCGCCACGCCATACCACATAAACAAACTTATCTTGACAGGTTCTCTTGGCCAAAGGAGGGAGATGGGCGGATAGCAAAGGAGGCCGAGAGAAAATGAATTACCTTCCTGACACACGTCAAAGCCAATCACCACGAAGCATCCTTCGCCGTTCCCGTGCCCCAAATCCCTGCCGCCACCGTTGCATTTCATCTGCCAGTGTTAGTATGCACACAGGCCGTGCGCCAGCCTCCAAATGTATTCATTTATTCAGAGCCCCTCGGAGAAATCACAGTGTCTTGTTGTCCTTTTTTTCCCTGGCTGTCCAGATGGAATTTGCGTGAATAACATCAGTTTAGTGAGGCAGAAAATAAGTACAGGATAGCACAGCAGAGGGGACTAGATTACACCCTCGCCCACCTCCCTAAAAAAAGACAAGTGTCACCTTCATATACTTCTTTCCCATTTTCTTTTCCAGTTCTATTGAAACTTGAAAGTGAGAGATCCATACGGTGTTTACTACAATTATTCTGCGATATCATGCACTGCAGGTGCAATTAAATAGAGGATCATGAATCAAAGAACTGGAGCGGCTTTTTCATTACAAAAAGGTGAGCGCCCATCAAGGGAGTGCAGCCCAGTGCTCATTTATCCTTGTTTTGTTTTGCATTTATAAGCCAACTAATTGCATTAATTAATCAGATCTACTTCTAAAAAGGAGAGCTCGTATCTTGCGCAAGTAATTGACTGAGATGAAAGTGAGGGGAAAAAAATCTGTAAATCAATACAACCAACTTCAATACAACCCAAGAGAAATTGGATTGTTTTCAGTCACAAGGGTGGAAAGCCTCAATATCCGTCCAACCTATCAAAAAAATTCACTACACATCTTTCAAAGAGCTGAGAAGCTGTTTTTAGTATTAATTTCAGTATGATCTGCATGATGTATATTGCAACTACTTGGAACTAAATTTCACCAAAGACAGACATAAGTGGATGATCTGCTTCAGAACAGGTAGTGATAATGGTATCAATGGTTGACAGACATAAGTGAGTGACTGAGCATGAAGAAATGTGAATACAGCCTACCTCTCTGAGAACTGTGCTGCC
The DNA here is from genome assembly GCA_015106775.1 of Etroplus canarensis. Taxonomy (NCBI): domain Eukaryota; kingdom Metazoa; phylum Chordata; class Actinopteri; order Cichliformes; family Cichlidae; genus Etroplus; species Etroplus canarensis. The sequence goes on from VUQH01058484.1 coordinate 4,294, forward strand.
ATATCCTCTGTACAAGCCTCGAACACCCTGCCCAGAGAAAAAAAGTTTTAATCTCATCTAATAAAATCTTTTTATTCTTTATTTTATTTTTACTCAATAGTACAACAACCAATGACAAGACAAGATTTGTATAATTCGTCTATAGAAACAAAGTTCACTGTAACTTCTCTACTGCTTATGGCAGCATTTTGCACACTGAACCAACTGTTGTGAGCCCTGTTAGGGTTAAGGTGTTGGTATGCTCCAACCAAAGTACTTGTCAGCACTTGTCTGAACCCCCCCCCAATCCCCCTTCCCCGCATTCATAATGTTGAAATTGGAGCAGCTGAGTCTGACAATTTAGCAAATCGGTGACCCAACATTAACACCGATTTAAAATAGAGATTGGCGGATCCGACTGGTGGAGTTGAGAAAGTAAGTGTGGAACTTTTATTAATTTATGTATATGTTTAAAGTGTGGAACGTGATCCTGTCATTTAAACTTCCCTCTCTCTGAGCTATCTGGGAATGCCTACTGACACACTGGCCTTCAGACAAGGTGCATAAACCAATTCTTTTCAAGCATCACCCAACATCTAGTATCTTAGTTCTGGATCTCAGGTTTATTTTTTACCACCTGACTGCTTCGTTTCAGCAATGTTCCTGGACTTCCATATCTCAGCAATTAACTTGATATTTCAGGAGCCTCTGATTGATACTCACCTCTTCTCTAAGTGTGGCCAGCAGTATGCTGTACGTGGAGGATGAGGGGGACGCTTGGGCCCTTTGTTTGACCACCTCTGTGGGTACCCGGATCAGACATGCCACCTACAGGATGAAAAAATAAAAGTTACAGGCCATGCTTTGTCTAAAGAGGTTTTCTTAATTAATAATTGTTGTCTAATTCTATGCTTTCAGTGTCTATATTATGCTTAGCTGAAGGCTGCACACACACACATTTATACACGACTCCCCTAGATGCCCATTTTGCTGTACATGATATCACCTTCTGTACATTTTTTGCTGTGTGGCAGTTGGCCATGAAATGGCATGGCACAAGGCGAGCAATTACATAGAGCTGGCAGGCTAACGACTGCTTTAGTCAGTGTGCAACTGGGCCAATTAACAAACTGGTACACAGAGCAGACATGACACCAGAGCAACAGTTGTCATGTCTGCAAAAGGTCATCAGGCTGACTGTGTATCTGTGTCCAAAGAACATGCTTCTATCAAACACACTGATAGATTCAGACATGCATACACACCCCAGTAACCACACTCCCTGCTCAAGTCCCAACCCAATCCACCATATGTCAACAAAAATATGGACTGCCAACAGCTAGTGAAGATAGACATGAATATTTATGCTTCATAACTCCCGTGGTCCGAAAGTCAGAGAGGCAGGCAGGCACAGCTGCCCACCTGGCGACTTGATTTCCCATTTATCCTGCACCGGAGTGGAAACACCAGCTAACAGCAAGCAATCTTACAGAGCGATTTGTGAGCCGCCCTCCTGCTGCGACTCCCTTTAGTCACACAGATGCCAGTCTGCCGGTGCCACCCTCGCCACAGCAACGCCAAGCGGGGAGGAAAGCAAAGGGAGAAGGAACGATAGAGGCATTGCAATAAAGATGAAATGCATCCGCTTCTTGTCTTGTCGCGTCTCAATTCAGCTATCATTACACTGATTTAGCATTTGGGGCTCTTTGGGCCATACACAGTAAAAACAGGAAAAGAAAGATGTATAGCTGTTGGAGGGTTCAGTAGGACACTTGTTCCCTCTGTCACCTCTTTGACCTGATACCAAAGGACACCTTATGAGCAACTAATTCTAAGTAAAACAGACTGAATGTGTGCACCTGAACATGACTTATTTTTCTCAGTGCTCCTAAAAAGTATTTTTGACTTTTGATTAATATTTTCACTAGTTCTCAACTTTGTTTTGACTTTCTCTGTATCACATTTTCTGCGGGCAAGATGAGTTGTTCCTCTTTTCAAAACACTGCGAACAATAAAACCTCAATCTCCATACATAATAGCAAAAACAAACGACTTGAATGAGCCTCTACAAGGAATAGTGTGCAAGCTCATTGGTATTTCAGATGAGGACGGCAATAGTCTACCTGCAACCTAACCATGGTGCAACACTACCACCAAGTGGCCAAACATGCACCTGAATGACCTAATCATGACAATGAAGCGTGCTGCATCTGCCTTGGAGATCTCATTTGCCCTCCCTTTTGGTCAAGTTAGAATTTCTAATACATTGTACAACATGTTTACCCCAAACCAATTCTCCAAAGGACCAGAAAAAGGCAGCTAAATGGAAAGAAAGTGGCTATGACAAGTAATTACTGATGTAATTGGCTGGGGGGCTTGGAGTTAAGATGGCCTTTTCCTCTCCTGTCACTGCAGCGAGAAGGCCAGAATGAGACACAGATTATACCAAATAAATGAGGGACATTGTTTATTTGGGAGTAATTTGTGCACCTAGGGGCAGTGACAACAATGTTGAGTGGATAAAAGATCAAGTGTGCAGCCTCTGAGGGGCATTTCAGATACAGTATATGAAACCCCAGCAAATGAGGGAAAGACTGATCCCGAATTAGGGCACAATGAGGTATGGCTCAGATCAAGAAAATTTAAATAATATCTGGAGAAGCAGAGGGAATATATCATCAGAAAGCAAGCAAGATAAAAAGAAAACACTGCAGCAATGACACAAGCAAGAAAGAAAGAAGGAAAAAGGTTTGGGTATGTGTTTAGAGAAGTGATACATGAAGACAGACGTCTGATTCTTCATCTACTTCTTCTGCCCTTTATTTTCAACACTTTCCCCTGGCTTGTAAACTTAATAAAAATCTATTGGCAGCCTTTTAAATTTCTGCTACCATTCATCTTTATTTACAAGCTGTTGGATTCGTCAAGCAGCCTTCATTAGGAAGCTGCCCGTCTGTGTTTGAAGCTCTTCAGTTTATCGTTAATCCAAATGACAGAGCATGTTTTCAGTTTGAAGCCCTGGCCACCATACAACACAGTGAGAGGCCAGCATTCAATCACGGGGGAACCACAGTAAGGAATGGGAAATTAGCAGATACTCGCAGCACATTAGAGTCATTAGAATCCCTCCATCCTCCAGTCATTTTGTCTCATCCCTCTTTTACTGCTCCTGGCCATCAGCGGTCAGTCAGTCGGGACCAGGATTACCATTAGGCACTACCGCAACAAAAGGTTAGAAAAACATAGGCTGTAATGACTGTTTTGGACCTAAATTATTTAGATTTATTTGGCAGTGAAACACACTGCAATCACCACAAAGACACAAGACATAAGAATAGCTGAAGAATTTGCCCTCTTAACATAGAATACTGTCTACATCCACTACTTTTCTTGGATTTCTCCCATTGCTTCAAATGCATTACAGTATCACAAAAGATAAAATAACAAACAAAAAGGTAAGAAAGAACGAGAAAAAAGGTCATGAAGAAGAAGGGTAGAGATGAGAACACTGCATGTCTCCAACTCTGAAACAACAGCCAATAAATCACAGAGCGTGGTGCTGCATGAAGGCGATGCATGGATTATTTCTCAGAGCCAAGTTAAGTGGCTGCCAGTTTCGCCCCTCCAAAAAAACTCCTCCCTTGTGCTCCCTCCTTCTCACTGTCCCCCTATCTTGTCATGTCACACTGTATTTTCCAGTACATCCTCCCACAGATGTGTGGCGGAGAGAGGGGAGGGGGTTATAGATGCGAGAGAAGCCTGCTGCCTGGCCTTGACAAATGAGCTTTCAGGGCAGACGTCGAGCGAATGGGAATGAAGATAAATCTGATCTAATGGCTGGATAACAGCCTGCTAGAGCCTGACAGACGCCATCAGCTTACACATTCTTTACGGGAGCGTCCCACCACTGCAGTCGCCCAAACACCAAGACGCTTCTGGCAGTGAGGATTTCTCTCATTGTTTTGACCCTCTCGAGTTCTTTCCCTCTACAGCTTCTGACTGTCCTCCTCTCTGTCCTCTGTCTCTGTCTGTCCTTTTATTGCTTACAGGTGAACATAGGTGGTAAGAAGCTTGATAAACAAACTGGATTAGTTATTACAGTTGAAGAGAAAGATACAACAGGTCTGGGTAAATTCTGTCTCATCCCATCTTAACAATTCCTCATTCTCATCACAGAGCACCTGTTACACCAAAGCTTTTTTAATTCTAATAACATACTTTATGCAAAATAAACTCTAAACCACAAACCCCTCTGGTATGACCATAATAGATTTTCTTGAAAGCTCCCATTTAATAAGCTAATGTTGAGTCAAGCACATCATCCACTGAGCTTGGGTATTATAAGCAATAAGTCCCATAAAGCTTCTGTTGTGAATTTTGTGGAGTGGAAACAGTTGGTAAACCACACTGGACTCCTGGGGAAAAGGATCCTAGATTGCGTGGGTTAGAGAGGGGAGGTCGGACAACGACCAAATAACAATTTGCCTCTTTTAAGTTCTTGTGTGTAGCACTCTGAAGGCATCTAGCTGCTCTCCACAAGAGAAAGAAAAGCAGGAGGAAGAACAATAAGGAAAAAATGAAAACAAGGCACTCTGTTCGATACTAGCCAACCATCCATCCAGGCATTTTCTTAACAAATTGAGGCTTGTGTGCAAAGAGAAAAAATGTGGAGTGGTAGTTTTGTTTGAAGTCATGTACATTTTGTGATTTGTTTTAGATCAGTTGATCTGGATGAAATGGGGAGACCTACACAGTCTTCAGTTTAAACCATTATTATTTCAATAATAGCCTAAAAATATTTTTTGGTAAATATTTGACTTGATCAGTCTGTTATCCTCACTAATAAATTCTATTTGCATTAACGTTTTATGGTCTAATGTAATTTTTAATTGTGGCTTAAAGGCCAAAATTGCAGCCCTTGTACATGTGAGAAAACAGAAAATAAAGAAGCGTTGGACAGGACTGCTGACTTCTTTATGATATATGAGAGAGACTGGTGTTGAAGGAGGTGTTTTCCAGCCACCCATCTCACACACACTTGACAGAACAGATGCATTTCTATTTTAACCTGTAGCCCAAGCAGAGGGTTTGATTGACTGAATAATATTTGGAGAATTTGTAGACGCACCACAAGAACAACTATGGTTGGCTTAAAGGACTAAAACCTGAAGGATACACACAGCAGTAAAGAGGTAACAGGACTTACAACCCCAGTTCCAAAAAGGTTGGGATGCTGTGTAAAATATAAATAAAAACACAATACAATCATTTAAAAATCTCATAATCCAATATTTTATTCACAAAGAACATAGAAAATATAGCAAATGTTGAAAGTGAGACATTTTGCTGTTTCATAAAAAATACTAGCTCTTGCTGGCAGCAAACACGTGTCAAAAATGTTGGGACAAGGGAAACAAAAGACTGGGAAAGTAAGTGGCGCAAAAAAAGAAACAGCTGGAGGAACATGTTGCAACTAATTAAGCTAACTGGCAACAGGCCAGTAATGTGATTGGTTATAAAAAGAGCACCTTAGAGAGCCTCTCAGAAGTAAAGATGGGCAAAGGTACAGTAATCAGGAAGAAACTGTGTCTACAAACTGTGGAGCTTTTTCAGAATAATGTTCCTCAATGTAAAATTGAAAAGACTTTGAATAATTTATCATCTACAGTACATTATATTATCAAACGATTCAGAGAATCTGAAGTCATCTTTGGGGACAAAGGACATGGCCGAAACCTATAAATGTATGCTGGTGACCTTTGGGACCTCAGGCAGCATTGTACAACAAACTGGCATGGTTCTGTCATGGAAATCGCTGCATGGGTTCAGGAACTCTTCTAGAAATCACTGTCTGTGAACACAGTTCATTGTGCCATCCACATATGCAAGTTAAAGCTTTATCACGCAAAAAGAATAGAATAGAAACGAATAGTTGCTTTATTGCCATTCTGAACATACAGCAGTTAACGCACATTTGGAATGAAATTTCGGTGCACTGACTCGCAGTTGGGCTGATACATATCTTCTTCTTCTTCTTTCGGCTGCACCTGTTAGGGTTCACCACAGCGGATCATCTGCCTCCATCTCGCCCCAACTCTTGCATCCTCTTCCCTCACACTAACCCTCTGCATGTTCTCCTTCACTACACCCATGAACTTTTTCTGTGGTTTTCTTCTTCTTCTCCTGCCTGGCAACTCCATCCTCAACATCCTTTGTCCAATATATCCACTATCCCTCCTCTGAACATGTCCAAACCGTCGCAGCCTTGCCTCTCTGACTTTGTCTCCAAAGTTCTCAACATGAGCTGTCCCTCTGATGTACTCATTCCTAATCCTGTCCA
>VUQH01058490.1:0-15893 GCA_015106775.1 Etroplus canarensis
CTTCTTCACCTCTCTTCCACCTCCTCCCTACTCTCACTACAGATCACAATGTCGTCTGCAAACATCATAGTCCACGGAGACTCCTGCCTGACCTCATCTGTCAATCTGTCCATCACCATTGCAATGCCACAAGCAAGTGTACTCCTAGTGCTGGTCCCAAGCCCACCACACGGGGAGGGTTGCGTGAGGAAGGGCATTGGTGTAAAAACTTTGCCAAATCAATTGTGCAGTTTCATAATATGACTTCTAGGTGTTTCTTAACACTTCATTTAGCACAAGTATTATTTTAATAACAGTTCATCACATTTTACACCACTTTTTATAACCATTTATTTTTACTTCATAACACTTTCTGGTTGTTTTATGACACTAAGTTCTGTTTTATGTCATTTTGTAGTTTTTAATGACACTTGTTTGTTGTTTACTGCTATCTTGTTATCCTTCCACTAGTTTTGTGACACAATTTGGATGTTTTACAGCGCTTTCTTATTTTAGTTGTTTTATGACACATAGTGTTTGACCTTAGCAGTTGTTTACATCACTTTCTACATGTTTCATGCCCCCCCACCCCTCCATTTTTTTAAAGTATACAACAAGAACATTGTTCTGTTATGACGGTGTAGTTGTGGTACAACAGTTACCTATCATTTCCACCACTTCATTGGTGGTTAACACTTTCTGGTTGTTTTATGATACCTTGTCTTGGTTTTACACCACTGTGTGTTTTCTTTTATAAGGTTTTATTACTGTCTGACACTTTGTAGATGGTTTGATTGAATTATTAATTTCAGTTTTATTAATATACCACCTGGAGACGAGCTCAGAGTGCTATTATGGAACAGAATCCTCCAGTGGAATATGAAGTAACTTCAGTTCTCAAAAGAGCTGTGTATCTGAACAGGTGTCAGACTTACAGGTGACTTGGTGCTGGAAACAGAACCCGTTCCACACCATGAGAACGGAGAGAATTATGGACTGCAGAGTTAAAGCACAAAGAACAAAAGCAGAAACAGTTTGGTTTGGATGGAAATCAGTCGTTATTAAAGGAGCTGTGAGCATTTTCACATGTTTAAACTGTCGTCTTCATGTTTCAGCAGAGAAACGCTCTCCTTATCTCTAATCGTTCACATCTGTGTGTCTGCTTTCTGTCCGTCTGTGGGGGACGGCTGGGGAGGAAGCGGCAACAGTACCCGCCATGACATCATCACCATAACAGAATCCAGCATTCCTCACATGTTTGAGCCTCTGAACTCCCAGAGGAGACGTTCACGTTCTTGCAGTGGCAACGGTTGTCACTGAAACACTCTTAGAGAAAAACGGTGCTTCATGGCTTTTGATTTTTAAACAACTTTCTGCACATTCTTCATTGTTCCAGTTCAAAATGGCTTCTTTACTGAGTTGTCTGGTTCATCCTGGTGTTAGGAGCCTTTTTATGAAGAATGATTCAGAGGTCAGAGTTAAGTAGCTTAACAAAGAAAGAACCTTCCTGTTAAAATGGCTGACTCAAGACTTTTGCACAGAACTGTATCATTTATTATGCGATTAATTAGTTGTTATTACTTTTCAGTGCTACAATGTCAGTCTCTTCAGACCACAGAAAACTGAACCTAACAAAATTCTGACCTCATCTGACGTTTTCCTCCAGATGCTGAACCCAAGTACCTGGTAGCCGTCCAGCCGATTCCAGCCAACGATGTGAAGAAACACTGCACAGGTACGCTGGCAGCCGCACCTGAGGTTCAGACGTCCACACAGACTCACAGTCTCACTCTGTCCTCACCTGCCCTGACAGGTAAAGTGAACCTGGAGAAGCCGCTCCACCTGGTGATCGGCTCCATCAGCCCGACGGCGGTGCTGCTGTCCTGGGGAAACTCTCTGAAGACGCCCTATGAAGGGAACATCATGAACGAGTGTCTGGAGGACGGGTGATTTCCTTTCTTTGTAACATATAAGCTGAGGCCGGCCTGTGTCTAACCCTCTGAGCGTTCAGGGCTGGGTGAGGGAAGCAGCTGGTTAGTGATGAAGGAGACAGTTTCGGTGCGAGGTGGTACCCCACTTAGTGAACATGAAAGCTTTGTGCCTTCTCTCATATATTTTATGCTTTATGGACATCCAGAAAGACCTTTTTCCAAAGCTTGACATTACTCAGCGACGAATCGCCTTCGACCAATCACGATGATGCATTGCACCCCTGAAGACTGCTGTGGAGTGTGAATGGTTCCAGCGTGTTGAATGATATTACACCGACTGAGACTCACCAGTGCTCTTTTCCATCACCCCTTGATCTCTCCTGCCTCTAATAATACATATTTTTCCTTCCCTGTCAAACAAGTTGGAGGAGCCATCGGAAAGCTTGACCCAGGCGTCCTCTGCCACTCTGGGCGTCTTATTAAAAGCTAATGTCAGCTCCATCTGTGGAGGGTTTGGCTGCTGCCTCCCGTTTTTTTGGATCCCTGCTCTGAAAAACACGACTTGAGGGAACGAAAGTGGAGATGGACTCTGCAGCTGCCAGAATTAACAACACCTAATGGATGAAGTTGTTTCCACGCTGAGGTCACGGTGGATCCAGGCAGCCAGAGAGAAACCACACAGCCTGAAGACGCTGGTGCTGGATTATGTATGTCATTCGGTTGTCGTACCACTGGGCCACTGCGACGCTTTCTGGGACGTTTGGTCTTGTGATCGGGGACAAGATGCAGCCAAATGCATTTTACGCAGTCTGTGAAGCAGACCTGCACAGTCATCAGTCGACCACCGTCGTCAGACCTTTGGTGTGATTTCAGTTTTCTGTGATTCTGCAAAACCCAGTGTTTAAAGTGGGTCAAATACCCACTCTTCAGCTCTGCAGTTCTAAGGAGATTCTTTATTCCTCTTGCTGTTAGTTTTGCTTTTTCGGCACATTATTCATGGTTCCTCTAGACAATAACGCAAACCAACTTGGTCAGGCAAAAGTTCAGCTCGCTTTGGTAAGACAGCAACATGACAAACACGTTCTTATAGATTAAAACTTATGATACCATTTATCATCTCAACAGCTGATTTAAAAAGAACCCCAAGAAGCAGTGGCCAAGCATACACTATATGTCCAAAAGTATTGGGACACAGCTGTTAATGATGAATCCAGGTGTTTGATTCAGTCCCATTAAAGCCAGCAGCTAGCCATGCGGTCTTTACAAACATTAAGAAAGAATGGGTGGCGCTAAAGAGCTCACTGAATTCCAGCGTGGTACTGTAATAGGATGCCACCACTGCAACAAGTCAGCTGGGGACATTTCAGTCCGAAGCATTTAGGAACCACAGCAACTCAGCCACCAAGTGTCAGACCACGTAAAGTTACAGAGCGGGGTCACCGAGTGCTGAGGAGCAGAGTGTGGAAAAGTGTCCAACACTCTGCTGACTCAATAACTGCAGAGTTCCAAACCTCCTCTGACATTAACATCAGCACAGAAACTGAGCACCAGGAGCTTCATGCAGGCCTTACATCACCAAACACAATGTTAAGTGTTGGATGGAGTGATGTAAAACACGCTGTCACTGGAGTCTGCAGCAGTGGGAACATAAATGATGGAGCAGTCTGGGTTTGGTGAATCCAGGAGAACGTTACCTGTCTGACTGGAAAGTTTAGTGGAGGAGGGATAATGCTATGGGGTTGTTTTTCTAGGGTTGGCCTGGACCCCTTAGTTTCAGTGAAGGGAAATCTTAATGCTTCAGCTGACCAAGACATTTTGGACAATTCTATGCTTCCAACTTTGTGGGAACAGTTTGGGGAAGGTCCTTTTCTGTTCCAGCATGATTGTGTCCCAGTGCACAAAGCAAGCTCCATAAAGACATGGTTGGATGAGTTTGGTGTGGAAGAACTTGACTGGCCCGCACAGAGCCCTGACCTCAACCCCATCCAACACCTTTGTGATGAACCAGAACAGAGATTGTGAGCCAGACCCTCTCATCCAACATCAGTGTCTGACCTCACAGACACTCCAACATGTAGTAGAAACCCTTCCCAGAAGAGTGGAAGCTGTTCCAGCTGCAGAGGGACCAACTCCATATTAATGCCTCTGGATTTAGAATGTGTAACTGGCCCAATACTTTTGTCCATATAGCGTAGTGCAAATGTAGGTGGTTTATATGTCCATGCTTTACCTTTATCATAATGATTTGGTCACACTTTAGTCACTTTACTCTTTTGATTACTCTTTTAATACACTGGCCTGTTTTGTTGTTTGGTCGCCCATCCTTGAATAACCTATCATGAGTTAAAATATGAAGGACCCAGAATAGAACCCTGCGGAACACCTTAAGCAATTTCTTCCACTGTCAGTGGAATCAGCATGTTGCTTTGTGAGTGATGTAGTTGGAAGTAGGCAACTGATTGCTAACATGGAAACATTAGCTACTTTATCGTTTTCATCTGGTTCTGTCTGTAAGATATTTAACTTTGTTCTTCTGCCTTCAGTCTTGGAAAAGTCAAAAAGTTTAAACAATTAGTTTCATTATTGAAAAATAAATAAACTATTGAAGATAAATACATACTAGCCAAACTTGTAAAAGTATAAAGCATCAGTTTTATTCAGAGAAAAATCTTTTGAATTCAATCAGTATACAAACATTAAATAAAAAAGGACACAGAACAGAACCCTGAGGAACCCCAAAAACAGTTTTGAGGCAGTTTCTCCTCCTTCCTGCTGCTAAAGGTATTCCTCCTCTTCCTCCTCCAGGTTCTACACTATCCGCTACAGAGAGAGGAACAGGAAGTGGATCTACCAGACGTGCCCAACCAGTGACACAGTCATTGATAACCTGAAACCCAACACACCCTATGAGTTTGGCGTGCGCTCCAACAAGGATGACCGCAGTGGCATGTGGAGCAAACCGGTCATCCACAACACCAACATGGGCAGTAAGGAGTTACTACAGTACTTCTGCCACCACTGGAATCACAAAATTAAAGACAAAGGAAAACTCAAACATGTTTTTGATATTTGAATTTGGTTTTACTTTTTGTTTTGATCTGGATTCAACCTTTTTGTTGTCACTTTGTCAGAAAACCAATAGATTTAATTGTATCATTTTTAAACCGTCATATGTTGGTTTCTCTGTAAAGATATAGCTTATAGGGATTTTTTTTGAAGAAGAGTTCTTGATGTTAACAAACTTTTCTTTTTCCTCTGCACTTTGTTCACAGATAAAAATGTACAGAAGCCGTACAAGGCGCGTAACAACCCTCTGGCCAAGCCACTGGTATGTGACCTAGTGTATGTAACTTTGAAAATCCATTTTATCTGTGAATGTAAACTAAGATTCTTTATTTCTACTTATATACATCAAAATATATTTTAAAAAATGAAGTAGTAACAGGATCAAAGTCAAATCAATAATTAATCATTTTTAGCTCATCTGGCTAAAGGGCCAATATGCTAATACCAAGCTGAGGCCTATGTGCTTCTGTCCATCTGTCCACTGTGCACAAGAATAGCTATTCCTTCTACAGTCAGATTTCAGTGAAATTTGCACACAATGATCATCTATTGGTTCTTCACCCAAATTGTGCTCAAGATCAAAGTCGACATCATATTTGTCATTTTATGGGCACTTTTCCACTTTCACAAGCATCACTACTCCTCAGAGTGCTGGCCTGGATTGTAATATTCATGTTTAATGTACCGCTCTGCCCTCTGCTGTATGTATAAATGCTGACATGTCCTGAGCTGGGTTAGGTTGGGGTTTGTGAGCCTCCTTTGACTTCTCAGTGGGTTTTAGTTCTCATTGGTTTGTGCGATACAGCCGACCAATGACAAGAAGACTGATCACTAACAATGTGTTTCACACATTACTGTAATGTGTTTCACACATTACAGTAACCTGTGAACTTTTTGTTTTTGGACTGTTTCAGTTGGTTTTAGTTTTTTACGGCAGTGTGGGGTAGCAGTCCTTGGTTTTATGATTTATTTATTGCCTTTAACAACCGTCTGTGTTGAGTTTTCATTCTAACTAAATGTCTAAAGTGGATCTTCCTTGTGTTTCAGAAACACCCTCTCTTCACGCCTCATCTCGGTAAGATTTATGATATCTTTCCTTTAATGAACATGCAGTCTTGTGAGACTTCTTGAGCCAGCAGCTGTTGCTGCTTAGTCATTATTTCTGCCTGACATTAGTTTTGGAATCTGATTGATTGTAGTTCAGGTATGTAGAGTCACACTGAAACAGGTCGAGCCTTGTTGGAAACGCTCGTGCTCTGCAGGAAAGCTCAGTGCATTATTAAAACACATCCGCTCTTATGAACTTCTAATTCCACTCATCTGTAGCTGACGTTTGTCCACCTTCTGTCTGTTCGTTCACAGCTCTGCACAATGGGACGAGGTCTCGATTTTCCACTGTGTTAAAAAACCCAGGTTTCCCAGGAGCGCCACGCACTTCCTTTGGTGATTATCTCCCTTTCTTTGCCCCCCTGCCTCCCTGCGTACCGTTTCTTCCACTCAGGACTACGTCCACGTTTTGTTGGAGCGGTTGAAAAGCTTCCTGACAGGGTTCGACTGATGGAACAAGGTTCCAGAATGCGGTGCCAATGTGACAGAGCAAAATGCTAATCACACCAGTATTCTTTAAGAGCTGATTTAAAGAGCCTCATCAGTCCAACTCAACGGCTGCTTTTCCCAAACCGGGTTTCAAAAGGAATGTGTTGTTTTTCAATCTGTCCTCTTTAATGTTCTCATTTTTCCTCTTATAAACCCACCGTGTTATTCCCCACAGCGCCTCCTGAGAGCCAGCAGGAAACCGTCCCACTGCCCGGCTCCTCTGAGCCCAAATTTCCTCACGTGTTCCTCGGTAACAAGACAGCTACTCTTTAACCAGCAGCTTCGTTCACAGGCCGTCTTTACCTGCTTCGGCTGAGCACCTGGGAGGGGGCGGGGTCTGGGTGCAGCTGTTGTGCTTAGCTGCATGTTGGCATGCCTTAGGAGCGGTTAGAAAGTCGATGAGAGGCGAGGAAACGAGGTCGCTGGCCATCACGAGTAAGTTCCTTATGTCCTCCCCCCCCGACAGCAGCTCGTTTTTCAAACCGCTGAAGGTCATGTGACAGCTGTAACGCTTCAGCATTCATCGTCCACCTTTCATATCTTTCTTTCACTCCTAGTTTTTCCGTCTTTTCTTTAGTTTTTCTGTTTAAACCCTGGGAACTTGACATTTCACAGCTCAGTACTTTTACAAACTTTGAAGATAGTTGAGAGATTTATTAGCAGTGAATCTGTAGATTATCTGCAGGTCATCAGCTGAGCAGTTCAAGAGATGTACGATTCCCGTTGTTCAGAGAAACGAGAAGAGAAGAAACCATACGTGATGCCTTTACATTTTCAGTCACTTATTTACATTCTTCCAATTTAATTTAGTCGGGTTTTTTTGGACAAAATATATTAGAGCTTTAAAGATGTTAGTCTGTTGGAGAATCAGTGTGCCTATATATTCTTTCATATTCCTCCAAAGGAACATCTTTGACCTCCTTCGCAGTATATCATACAAAAGTGGTAAAAATCTCTGCTACTTTTAAACAGTTTTACCTCTAGAATCCAAAGATATCTTGATATCTTTGGAAAGTTTCTGTTCTGAGAGTCTAAATCAGGCGCTACAAATGTATCCAAGTTAACCCAAACAGCAGCAGCCAGTGATTGGTCCAACACTGCAGCTGGTAAAACTGAGGTTCGAGTGCATTTTAAAGCCAAACACGCTTCCTTTTACGTTAGGACGTCATCTTAGGCTCACAAAGTAAGAGAGAGAAAATGTTCTTTCAAATCAAAAATTCAGAGATGAATTCTGGACAAATAAAGCCATTGTATTTATTCTCTTTCTGCCATCATTCATGTTTCTGTTCTGTCTCATTCTGTCCATCTGTCCTCATCCTCCTTGCTGCAACTCACCGCTGTGTTCAGACAGTCTGCATGACAGGCCTGCATGTCGGTCAGTTCAGACGCAGACGTGGTTGGACTTTCCCACCCAGGAAAGGCAACACAAGTCGTTCTGCAAAATTCTAAAGAATAATGTCTTTCAAACTCTTCAGTATTTCTGCGAGGTATGAGATTATAGGGTCCAACATTTGTTTGGACATCAGTTTGCAAATTGAAGAATCTTGTTGAAAGTTGGGTCAGGTATCTTTCTAAAAGGATCCTGTTGACCAACTAAAAAGCCAGCAAGATCACAAATGACACGTCATTGCTAATTTTTACTACAAACACATTTTATTTGGAATCAAAATAAGTAACAATACCCAGTTCTGTTTGAAAGAGCAGAGCTCCAGCTGTAACAGACATGTATCTGGTGACTTTCATTCCTCCATAGCTGTTGTGTGAGATGAACCAAATGACATGTCTGTTTCCTTTTAAAGTCCAGGCTCTGGACTACACATCAAGCGAAAACTGGCTTTTTAAAAGAAACCAATCAGATTCCTATGATCACAGTACCTCTCTTCTCTTTTGTCCCAGAAAAAGGAAACAGTGTTAGAAACAACACCACAAAGCCAACGGATCCACCTACTTCTGCCTTCCTCAAACTCCTGCCCACCAAAGCCCCTCAGGCCAGCGTCACAGCTTCCCCCCTAACTAAATTAACCTCTAATGGTGACTTCGTTCATGTGCAAACCACTAAGGCACCCACTAGTGCACCTGAGAAGCCTCATAACCCTGCTGGTAATTTCTCCCTAAAACTTCCCTAACTTATTTTCTTTTTCTGTTTTTCTCTGATGTGATCTCCATGTTTTAGAAAACCTGCAATTTTTCATAGTTTGGTTGAAAAAAAATCTGTGTTCCTGTACCTGTGACAGACTTACTGTATGATCTTTATGAATATATCGTCATCTGCAAACAGTTTTACTTTTTCTCATCTATCTCTGAAAATGCCAAATATTCCTTTTAAAATTCAGAGGTGACATCTTTCACGATTCTCTTTCCTCCCTCTGCTGAGTGAGATGTGATAGAGATGTTTGAAAATCTGACTAAGCCTGCAAACAATTACATTTTAAATGTGAGATCCAGGGTTTTAAAGCCCCTTTTTGGTGCAAGTAAAGTAATATTGATGCTTGAATGTGAGTTCAAACACATTTATATTGAGTCAAGTTTTTACAAAACTTCCAAACAACAAATCTGTATGTTTTCCTTTGGAATAAGCTGCCTGTTTGACTGCCACAAAAATAAGAGTGTTATCTGCAAACAGTCAAACACTGCAAAGATTAATAGTATATCCTGCTGCCAGCTGAGTCCTGTTTTAAATTAATGGTCCTTAACATACAAACTTTTAAGCACATTTCTTAAACAATGCATAGGAAATCTGTAAAAATAAGAGTATCACCTGCAACGGGTTAGATCCAGTCCCGCCTGCATCTGTCAGGAGTTTCCAGGCATCCACTAACAAATTACTTGTATTCAAACTCAAAATCAAGCACATCTTGCACCAAGAACATCATTTTTGGAGGGCCTTTTAGCATTTGCACTACAAAATGTATATGTTCAAGTTATTTCTGTACCCCCTCTGTGAGGGCTTTGAGTGATCAGCTCACAGTGAGTCTTGGGGCTCGTTAACACTTGGAAAAGGACTGTCCATGTGTGATTCCATTGTCCCACATGCGCTTTGTATCCAAATGTAAACAGGGTCTTTGAAATATTGTGTGTTTTACTTTCTGAAGGGTAATCTTCTGTTCGGCACGCTTTCAGACTGTAGCCTGGCAAAGAAGGGTATTTATATCATTTCTCTGGTTTTACTTTAACAGGATGCAGACCAACTCTCAAAGTGAAAACTGTCTGGGTCTTGTAGTGTTCAACCTTCTTTTTCTCACACAGCTGTCAGCAAATCACAGGAGGGCTCATCGCTGCTGAGATCAGCTTTGGACAATGAGAGGGCCAAAACTAACACCTGGGGTAATAACAACCTCATGAACAGCTTCCTATGTCTTGCAATCAAAGGCAGCCTTGCTCTTTCTGCCTGCTGTTAATGTGCAACCATCTTGTTTCCTCCGAGCTTCCAGGCAGCTTCCAGTCAAACTTGCACTAAAGTTTTTTGTCCACAGGAATGACTGCTCACGCCAGGAGTTTCACCTCTAAGCACATTTCATTCAGTGTCTGCATGCAGCTCACAATCTTCCAGTTATCAAATTCATCAGCAACTTCGATGACTGGTTTCTCCAGATTGTGAGCGCTTAAAGATTCATCATGATCCCATCATGCTCATGTGTTCATTTATTCCATAAGTGACATGACATCAGGTTAAATGGTCCATCACTAACGACACTGCTCAGGGCTGCTGCAAACTCGCTTGTCTGCCAGCACAGATAAAGACCAGATCAGAGTGTAACACAGGCCCTGCAACTGTTTTTGGTCTTTTAGGTCAAGGCAGCAAAAGAAATCTCACTCCATCACTGCATTTGCAGCCCTACAGCCCAGAAGCTACCACGGTTACCAGATCCATGAGGCCTGCATCGAGAAACCCCCTCTTTCCCTTCTCTAATGGCTTCAGGCAGCCTCACTCCTCCTCTAGATCCACTAACTCATCCCCAACGTCAGGGAAACTTGGGGGTAATCCTCCTTGTACCTGTTCTCTTATTTTCACTTTGCTTCTTCTTCGGTTTCACTGTCCAACGGGAAATGTTTTGATGTGCTAATGTGCTAAAAAGTTTATGTACAGAAGTTAGTACACGTTTAAAGCAGAGTTAATATACCTACAGTCATGTGAAAATGAACGTTTTCCCAGGACTCGCTGTAACCCTGAGGAATCTACGTCCACCCCCTGATCCAGCAGCTTGTAGAACCACCTTTAGCAGTTTTCTGGATGACTGTATCAGTCTCCCACATGGTTGTGGAGGAATTTTGGCCCTCTGTGGGCTAAAATGCTTCAGTTCATTGAGGTTTGTGGACATTTATCTATGTACAGCTCTCTTCAGGTCATGCCCCACAGCATTGCAGTGGGGTTAAGGTGTGGACTCAAGGTCTTGCAATGGTCCACTCAGGCATTCTGCTGCTGTGTTTGGGATCATTGTGCTGCATGAGCCAGTTTGGTCCAAGCTTTAGCTGTGGGACAGATGTCCTCACATTTGATTCTAGAATACTTTGGTATACAGAGGAGTTCATGGTGGACTCAGTGACTGCAAGGTGTCCAGGTCCTGTTGCTGCAAAACAAGCCCACATCATCATCCCTCCTCCACCGTGCTGACAGTTGGTGGTTCATGCTGATAATCTGGTGATGTACATTCTGACCAAACATGTCCACTTTGGTCTCATTTGTCCAAAGGACATTGTTCCATAAGTGCTGTGGTTTCCAAACAAGCCATACTTATTCAGTCTGTTTCTAACCGTCCTGTCATGAACTTTAACCTTTAACCTGCTGACTGAGGCCTGTAGAGTCTGAGATGTAGCTCTTGGGTTTGTTGACCTTGGTCTGACCTTGTTGGGATGTCCACTCCTGGGAAGATTGTGGTGTTGTGTTAACACACACCTGAATGTTCCAGCAGCTTCTATAGAGGAGCTGATGATGATCAGTCGATCAGAGCATTGATCAGCAGAACTCGGTTTGCTACTGTACTCCTTAATGCCTGTGGAAACAGTAAAGGTGGGCTTAGTGTCTCACAGGACTGTACAGAGTCCAGTGGAAACTTTTGCTTTCACATCTGTACATATAATTATTCAAGTACTAATTACTTGCATGTACTTTCATCATTGATTATGATAAACTACCCCATAATCCATTCACTGTACTGGCCAGCTGACGAGCTGTTTTTTATGATTGCTTACAACATTTTGGTCCAACTTTTCCTGTTCAAGCTTCTAAAGTCTAGAAATTGACTGAACCCAAGTGTCCCCGAATGCAGTCCTTTTTAAAAGAGTATGTGTCTTTGCAGTTGTGGTTTCAGCATTTGGGACATTTGGGTGACTCTTTGGACTCATTAGTTCTTCAGTTTCCTGTCCGTTGACTCTGTATGGTACCATCTGGGGGTTCTCAGATTTTCTGCATCATTCAATGTTCTTTTATTTTTAAACATGATCAAAGAAATGTGAAATGTGTCTCGACACTGTGGTTCACAGCTCATCTACCTTTAACATGGTTTAACGTTTGCCTTTCATTTGCTGACTCAGATGCTGTCCAGCCTCCTTTTGTTGAACTGTTGGCTGCTAAATGAACCTTTCAGTTGAGCAACCAAACAAGTCTTTAGAAAGCTTTAAATCCAGTCATTTATTTTCAATTTCTCCCTTTTTGGTTGGATATAAACTCAGATTTCTAAAAAGAAATGGACAAAAAAGTTTGAAAGTGAAAAAGTTGGTGTTTTTCAAAGGGTCGTGGCAAGAAAAGCCAGCTGAGCTTTCTTTGGTCTGGACTTGGTTGGTTTTCTTGGTGTCAGGTTCAATTTCTTTCCTTTCATGACACTCAGTTTTCTCCCAACAGTAAATGGACAGCCACACCGGGGCATTTCCCTGCCTAAACAAGCCATATGGGCCAGATCTCGACTGGGTAAAAAGACCTCGTTTGACTTTCTGTGTTTCATCATTAACCCTTCAGTCGCTTTTGCAGCATCTTCATCTCCACTGCAGCTCTTGTTGGTGTTTTTGTTTCCATCCATTTTTATTAATACATTTATGTCCATCCACTCATCCATCCATCTGTCCGTCCCCCCATTGGTCTGTCCATTTGTGTTGTCTTTTCGTCCAGCGTTTGCTGCCTGAAGTCGGCTTTCAGCAAAGCTTCGGGCAGAGACTGTCTTAAATAATCAAGTCAGTGTTGAAGCTTGATTATTTGAGCTGGTTACATAAGTCCAGCAGCAGATCGTGTCCCTCTGTGCTCCATGTGTTGGTGGTGGTGGGGAGTGTTTCACCATCTGGTTTAAAGTTGTGGTCTGGGGAAACTGGAGCAAGTTCAGAGACTTTCATCGAGACCTGTTGGGCTCTTTGGGTGCTGGGCTACAGAGCGTTTTGTATTTCACCGCCTCCCTCTAATAACCATGCAAAATATGTCACAGACGTTTACTATTTCTTAGAACCAGTCGGAAAAGCACTAAGCTGAACCATTTGAAATAATGTATGTTTTCTGGAATGAGCTCCACCCATCAAAGCTTGTCTGTGGGCTTATATCAAAAGATTGTGTTTTACCAAAATGAAAACTTAAATTATTGTTTGTTTTCCACAGCAGTTATTACTGAAGTGTTTAAACTTTAGCCTTTTCCTCCCAATTAATATTTGTTATGCTCTTATACGATTTCCACAAAATAGTCTATGGACGTATTAGGAAGAAAGCGTTGGTCAGTTTAAAGAATGTTTCCAGTTATATACACAAGAAAAGCTTCTTTATGTACAGCAAATTATAAACACCTGAGGAAATATACAGTTACGTTTTTGGATAGTTACCCATTTTGTAATGTATCCTCTGTACACCACCACCATGGATTTTATATTAGTCAGAATGTGATTGAAGTGCACACTTCCAGCTTTAATTCCAGTTTAACAAAAGAATTGTTTGAAATGTTTAGGAATTACAGACATTTTTCTGCGCACACGTGCATATACGTTCAGAAGTAATGGGACAAACTAACATAATTTTAAAAATAAGGATTAGTTCTAATCTATTGCAGTCAGGGACTGCCTGAAGTCTAGAACCTATGAACGTCACGAAATCCTTTGTTTTCCCACTTCAGATGCTCTGCCAGTCCTTTACTGCAGCTGTCTTCAGTTGATGCTTGTTTGTGGGTCTCTGTCTTCGGTTGCTGCTGGTTTGTGGGTCTCTGTCTTCAGTTGCTGCCTGTTTGTGGGTCTCTGTCTTCAGTTTTGTCTTCAGCAACTGAAAGTTGCTCTGTTGGGTTGAGATCAGGTGAAGAACATCTCATTTCTTTGCTTTGAGAAACTCTTGCGTTGCTTTTGCAGTTTGTTTTGGCTCATTATCCATTTGCTGTGTGAAGCTCCATCCAATCAGGTTGCAGCATTTGTCTGAATGTGAGCAGAGAGTATATCCTGTACACTTCACAATCCATCCTGCTGCTTCTATTAGCATCACATCATCAGCAAACACGAGTGACCTGGTTCCACTGGCAGCCATACATGCCCATGCCATAACATTACCTCCACCATGTTTGACAGATGATGTGGTATGCTTCACATCATGAGCTGTTCCTTTACGTCTCCACACTTTTATCTTCCATCATTCTGCTACAAGTTCATCTTGGTTTCTTATGTCCAGAGAATCTGTTCCAGAACTGTTCAGGCTCTTTCAGACGTTTTCTGATAAATTCTAATCTGTCCATTCTGTTCCTGAGTGGAACCAGTGGTTTGCACCTTGTTGTAAACTCCGTACCCTGATTGTAGACTTGGACAGTGATACACCTACCTCCTCTCTGAGAGTGTTCCTGACTTGGTTAGATGTTGTGAAGGTTTTTCTGAACCAAAGAAAGAATTTTAGAACTTTAGTTGTCTTCCATGGTCTTCTTGTCTTGCTGAAGCGGTCAGTTCATTCCTTCGTTTTAAGAATGTTCCAGATTATTGTCTTGGCCCCTCTTACGGTTTTTGCTCTCTCTCTCTCAGGTTTATTTTAGTTTTTCAGCCTCCTTCACTTTCATAAACATCTCTTTAGACCTATCGAGAGTTTGAGTGAACAGCTACCAAATACAAGTTCAACACTTGGAATCAACTCCAGATCTTTAATCTGCTTTTTATCTGCTTATTTTGTCCTGGAATAAAAAAGTGAACAGGCCTCACCTGGCTATCAAACCGCTCTTCAGTCATCTGTCCCATTACTTTTGAGCCTCTGAAAATGAGGGGCCACATATGAATATGGTTTTAATTCTTAAACAATAAATGCAATTATTTTGTCAAAGCTGCTGAATAAAAGTTGAGAGTCTGTACTTCAATCACATTTTGACTGTTGGATTGAAAATCCAGGGTGGTGGTGTACAGATGCAACATTATAACAATTTTCTCCTTGTCCTAAAACTTATAAAGTGTAAACTCTTTGTTTGGACCACAGTGATAAACTTTGGTGTTGAATATTTTTCATATCTCATTAAAGCTAGCTAGCAGCCCTTTGTTGTAGTTAAATGTTTATGCATAAATAATAAAAAATAAAGAAAGAAAGAATAAATAAAAGAATTAGGGGTGTTTTTAAGCAATGCTAACCCTGCTAATGTACAAATAAGATAACCCAGGGTTAGTCTCCCCCGACACTAAATCACCCATCATTCATGTTCTAGGGTTCTAAGCCTCACCACTCTAATTCAGTCGTATCAGCATGTTTGTAATTTTTACTTTCTGATGAACTGAACTGGTTTCCAAAACCACATGAAAGAGGAAAAGTATTTTAACGATGCTGGCCCAGGTCAGCTTTCATACTCATTTGGAGTAGAAACCAAAGTATCAGCAAATGAGAAGATTAGAAATCTTTTCATGGTACACTAACATATTTTATCAACATCTTTAGAAATGTTTAGAAGTTTGAGTTTTGGAGAAATACCATCAGGAAATGTTACTGAAGTAGTATCTGAATAGTTTCCACTGTGGATGAATGATGCTGACGATAATACACAAGAAATGCAAACTGAGGCTTTGAAAAGAGACATGGACAGGCAGAGTTAGGAGACCCTTCAACTTGTCCAAACCTTAGATCCAATAATTTTTTGAGCCAGGCCACCTTCAGATTCCATCTCCACAATCCAAACCTGATCCGATCACAATTTATCCAAGTTAGTGCTGATACAGAATCACTCATTTATTTATATTGTGCATGGTTTCTTGGTATGCATGGTCTTCCTGTGCAGTAGGCATGAGCTGGTTTCGGTGTCACCCATGTTCTATTTTTGATGTGTTGTTTTTTTGTGTGTTAACATCCACAAACCACTAATCTAGGACTTTGACAAACGTAAAAACAGTTCTGCTCGAGGCGTCTAA
>VUQH01058490.1:21711-48311 GCA_015106775.1 Etroplus canarensis
TTCTGCTCGAGGCGTCTAAAGGTTTTTACTGAGTGTTAAAGATGGACTCCAGTTTTAATCGCAGTGCCTCTCCTGCTGCAGTGAACAACTCATTGCTGGAGGAAAAGGAGTCTGAACTCTCTGACGTGTTCGGTCGTTCGGGTTCCACCGCTGAGGAGCGGGTTTATGGTTGGTAACGGCATGAATCTCACTTGTCTGCACCCACAACCTGCACATGCCGTGTACTGACTGCCGCTCCAGTTGCTCCACACTGCCAAGACTGCATGGTTTGGTGGTGTTACATGTGCAGAGACAAATCTTTAGAAGGACCATGAAGGAAAATACTGGCCGTCGGCTTGAAAGCTTTGGCCAAAGGCTTTGGAAAGTATGTGCTTCCCTGATCGTCAGCTTACTTTTACAGAACCTCACTTCGCAAGGCTTTGCACTTATTCTTGCCACAGAAATTAAAGGAAGAGACTGTTTCTAATTAGCCTTTGATGGACCTGGTGTCTGGATTGGACCTTTGGTGTTATTTTAGAAGTTCCTGTCCAGGGTCCACGTGCTTCAGCTTGTGCTTCTTGCCTGATTGCAAGTGCAAAGAGCTTCAGACGTCTTGCTGCAGAGATGGCGTGTTTAGGTCAGCATGGCGTGCATCAAGCAGTTCCTCCAGAATGTAGAAACCTTTGTTTGCGTTTCTTTCAGGATTGTGTGAGAAAAGAGAAAATCATACCAATATTTATTTCATTTGGTCCAATCCTGTAATCATGAGGCATTTCTGAACATGGGCTGTAATTACAGCACAGTTTCCACTCTGACCTTCCAGTATGAAGTTCCTCTGAGAACTTTGTACATCCAGTGGGTCCATGTTTTGTTGACAGGGCTCCAAGTTTATGTCCAAGAATAATAACAGCAAAAGATCTCTGTGGACCCAAAATAATTTCAACCAAACTTCATGTCAAAGAACAGCTAGTATTCATGGTGCTAAAGGCAGCCCACCATACATATTTACATGTAACTGATTGAAAGGAATGCATCTGTATTGTTTCATGTTACGAGCTAAAATGTTTCAGGGCTCCATCATCTTTCATGTTCCTGGCTTTGCATTTATTCCATTTAGTTTTGGAACCTGGTCAATTTCTTGATTGTGAAGAATTTTGGCATCTGCTCAAATAAGAGGAAAGGGGGCAGACGGGGGGGCTTGTAATTGGCTGCAGGTTCTGGACTTCAGTCTGAAAAACACAAAAGACCTCGTGGGATTACATGGAATTGTTCATGTTTTTGGGTTCATTTGGAAATGGGCACGGAGCTCTAACTTAGCTGAAAAAATTGATTTTCCAGGAGATTAGAGAGCACCTGGCTGGAAAATAGACCCAAAGTGGCTGTTAAAGTTTTATTTTTTGCCTTATTTAGACGGATACTGTCCACAGACTAAATAACAAGCCTGAATCTGACATTTCTGTCATTTACTGCTTCAAAAAGCAACTTAGTAACGGTATTGCTGCCTTAAAGCTGGTGAGAGATTATATAAAGTTCATGTTTTTGTCTGTTTCAGGATCTCCCGCTCGTACACCCATCCACTTCAACAAGAAACCCAACTTGGTTGGAAAACCTGGAGAACTGGGTAGGAGCTCCATAAGACAAACGCTGAACTTTATCTGCTCCCTTGTTTGGGAACTGCTTTCCACAACATGTTTTAGTGCCACAGTTATTATATTATGTTTTTCTTGAACTATTTTTGTTTACATGTTTTCCATCAGACAAAGTTAACAACTTTAAACAGACGGATAACGTGCAAAACCTGAAACTCAAAGTACCAGCAGTGACCGCCAAGCCGACCAAACAGGAACGGAAACAGACCACAACTGCTACGCCAACAACTACTGGTACAAAGATTTCCACTTGGCAACCAAGTCGTAATCATCAGCCCAGCTTCATCCAGCTTGCCACATGCAAGAGGCGATTTGAGACCATTTTCTTGTGCTTATTTTGAAACGTTTGGCTAATTAAACCAGATGGCGTACATGTGAGCGCTGATTGAACATGAAATTTATTTACCATTTGCTGCCAAATGGGGCCCTGCTGGGCAAATTAAAGACTCCTCACCAGGAATGGGAAAGTTTTCATGCCAGTCACCCCCTCTTTCGAGTAAAGCTTTTGGAAAGTGTACTATTTGTAACTATATACTCACTCCCAGAAGAAACCCACTGGGATATATGCACAAAATATCAAATACCAGCTCTTTGATTATCATATGAGTTACACCTAACTTCTTGTAAATTTTAACATTTGGCCAAAGGACCGATGATGTCTGGCCATCCATCCTTCCAGAAGTCACAAGAACTGGCACTCTTCCCAGAGGACTGGTCAGAATTTAATCAAACTTACACACAGCGATCACCTATTGGGTCGTCACCCAAGCTGTGCTCAAGCTCAGAGTCATATTTATCATTTTTCATGCAATTTTCCATTTTCACAAGAATCATTCATCATTGTGGTTTTTTGAACAACAATGTTTCAATTAGAAGGAAGAGTTTTTTTACTAAAGGGTTTAAGCTCAAAATTCTATATTCTGTGTTCTTTCAGCACCTCGTCAGGAGTCCTGGGAGGACTCAGATCTTTTTAAATCACAGCCATCCTCTAAAATTGACGCCATGGGCAAGACCCGTTATGTAGGTAAGCTGGCAGTCAATCAGGATGTAACCCTTTACCCTGCACCAATAAAAAAACCATCAAACCAAGTGTCTGTTACCCTGAGCTATGCTAAAGTAACCCCAAACCCTGCTGCCGTTTCTAACACCACACAGAGTAATCATTCCCTTCTCCTACCACAGCACCACACGTCATCTACCAAACTGGCAAGAAGCCAGATGAGCCGTGCTCCATTACGTCCTCCCTCAACTACTTTCCTGAAGATGAACCCGGAGAGACAAATGTGACGTCTCCACCCAAGACCCCACCTTCCAACCTCACTGTGGTGACAGTGGAGGGGTGCCCATCTTTCATCATCCTGGACTGGGAGAAGACTGACAACGAAACCACCGGTACTAAGAAAGTGTCTGAGCCCCACTCAGACAGAAAGATCAATGAAGAGAAGCAGTGTGGTCTGTTGCTCACTCTGCCTGCCTCTCCTCAGAGTATGAAGTCATCTCCACTACCAAAGGACCTGATGGTGAACAGGTTTCCATCCTGACTACAAATCAGACTCACACTGCTGTGGAGAACCTCAAACCTGAGAGCAGGTAAGGTCTTTTAAGTTTGGAAGTGTCTTCCCACCATTAGAGACATCAGGGCTTGTCTGCAGGTCTGTTTAGACTGGAATCATGTTGTGAGAAGGTGGAAAACGTCCCAAGCAAACGAGATCTTTACATCGAAGCGGGCTTATCCAAAAGACTGTGTGGATGTTGAGTGTCTCTGCGCCTCAGCTCTGACTGAACATCTTCTGTTTGGAGCCGTCGCTGCGTTCAGCTGTACAAACAGCCGCAGCCAGTCGAGTGAGTAAAATAAGCAGAGCGTCCGTTTTGCTTGCTGCGCCTTAACGAGCCGTAAAGTAGGAAAACTATTTGGTGTGAAGGAAGGTGGCTGAAAATGAAGTGTGGCTCATGGTGCGATTGACTCCAGCACTGCCATATGAGGCTGCAGAGCAGTGAGCAGCAGTGAAGGTCTACAGACTCATGCATGGACTGCGTGATGTTCATGACTGCTGGACGAAACCTGTTTAAACACTTGGTTGTGTAACTTGGACATAGTGCAAAGGAGCAGAAAATCAGCGTTTTTACCTGAGGAGACGAGAAGGAGACATCCTTTACTAAAACTAAAGAGGGCAGGGTAGGCAGTGGCATTTAAAATAATGTTCAGATGGTACCAAAAGGTTGCCAAGCAAAGGCAAGGTAGGATAGATCCATGCTTTTAAATTGTTTCCACCAACTTCTCACCCCACGGCCAAACGTGGCAGCAGAAATCAGACCAGGCAACATTTTTCCTTCTTCTACTGTCCAGTGTGGGTGACTCAGCAAACTGTAGCTTCAGTTTCCTGTTCTTAGCTGACAGCAGTGACCTGGTGTGGTCCGAGGACATGCTCTTCTGCTGCAGACCATGCTCTTCTGCTGCAGACCATGCTCTTCTGCTGCAGACCATGCTCTTCTGCAGCCCTTGGTTGTTCCTGTTTCCTTCCTATCAGCTGGAAGCAGTCTGTCCATCCTCCTCTGACCTCTGGCATCGACCTTTTCTCCCAGAGATCTGCTGCTCACTGGATATTTTCTCTTCTTCAGACCATCTCTGTAAACTCAGAGATGGTTGTGAGTTAAAATCCCAGCAGATCAGCAGTTTGTGGACTACTCAGACCAACAAACCTGCCACGTTTCATCAATTTTTTTCTCCATTCTGATGCTCAGTTTGAACTTCACCATGTCTACATGCCTGGGAAATAAAGACTAACAGACTAGGAAAAGGAACTGTAAAGAAATGTCCCAGCTTTCCCTCCAAATGTCCCTGAATTTACTGTCATCTGTCCATGTTTTCCTTCTGTCTCTCAGTTATGAGTTCAAGGTGAAGCCAAAGAATGAGCTGGGTTCAGGTCCTCCCAGTGATCCGGTGTCCTTCAACACAGAGTCAGGTACAGTACTCAGCTCCATCAGTGCCTGTCCTCACTGCACAGCTGCAGTCTAACTGAAAGGACCTCTGCTTTCAGTGCTCTAACCAACAACTGACAAACTCTCCAAACGTTCCACTCATCACTTCAGATTGATGTTCTTTCTTCCAGGCAGCTAATGTTTCAGTCCATTACAAATCCACTTAGCAGCAGTTGAATCTTGCTGCAGATGTGTAATTAATGGCAGCTACTGTGCAGAGACTCTTTCCTGCAAGAAATTCATCAGAAATCTGAGACTCCAGCAAATGGATTTTTTCTTATAGGATTACAGACATTTGATTGCAATACAGGCGTGACAAAATGCTTAATTTCTCCTCATGAATTGGCAGACATTACATTACTGATCTAATATCCTACATTTCAAATACCGAGACGTTATAGACTGTCCTGCTGTGATGATCACGATGATGATGACGGTTGGTGTTCACAGTATGAGCAGACACACCTACATATAGTCCTGTGAAAATCTAAATCCACTCCTGATCCAGCAGCTTGTAGAGCAACCTTTAGCAGCAACAAGTTGCAGATATGTTTTTTTTTTTGTATGACTTTATCAGCCTCTCACAGCGTTGCTTCAGTTCATTTATTCGTGCTCAGCTCTCTTAAGGTCCCACCACAGCATTTCAGTGGGGTTGAGGTCTGGACTTTGACTGGGCCATTCTGTTGGAGATTTGCTGCTATTCTTGGGATCATTGTCCTGTTGCATAAGTCAGTTTGGACCAAGCTTTAGCTGTGGGACAGATGTCCTCACATTTGTCCAAAGGACATTGTCCCAGAAGTCTTGTGCTTTTTTCAGATGCAGCTTTGCAAACCTAAACTGTGCTGCCATGTTCTTTTTAAAGAGTAGAGGCTTTCTCCTGCAATCCTTCCAAACAAGCCATACTTGTTCAGTCTGTTTCTAACCGTCCTGTCATGAACTTTGACCTTTAACCTGCTGACTGAAGCAGGTTAATGGTGGAAGCACTGAGGCTGGACTTCGATTTTCACAGGACTGTATAGAGTCCTGCAGAATCTCTTTTCCCCCACATGACATTAAATGTACAGTAGCAGTTCTCTCCTTATATAAGCTTCTAAGATCCTGTTTTTGTTCTCTCTTTAGCGGACCCTCGGGTGAGTGAGAACGTTTCAGGTAAATTAGCATCAACCTGTCGCCCACATGGTTATAAAAAAATCTCTTTCCAAAGTTAGAGCCTTTTTTTTCTGTGCAGGAAAAGATGCCATCTGGACTCAGTTCCCCTTCAAGACAGACTCATACTCCGCCTGCCATGGCAAACAGTATGTGAAGCGGACCTGGTACCGCAAGTTTGTGGGTGTACAACTATGCAATTCCCTCAGGTACAAGATCTACCTGAGTGACTCTCTCAACGGTAAGAACCGATCCTGGATCCCTGATCCACAGTGAAACTGCTCTTGGCTCTGAGCCATTTCTTTTCACCCTGCAGGTAAATTCTACAATATTGGCGATCAGACCGGCTTCGGCGAGGACCACTGTCAGTTCGTTGATTCGTTCCTGGATGGGCGAACGGGCAGGCAGCTCAGGGCTGACCAGCTCCCATCCAGACCTGGTAAAAGATTAATTTCAATTTGGCTGACTTTTGATGTCCACCCATGTGACATTCACGCTAATGCACCAGCACATCTACCATGTGTTTTTGCTTTCTGTCTATCTTATTAACCCGTTTTCTATGGGGGCTCATCCAGGATCTGAACCGGGGGCCTCTTGCACTCAAAGCAAGAATCTAGGGCTACGATTGACACTTGTCCCCCATATGTTATGGTCTCTAAATTCATGAGATGCTACAAGCTACTGCTGCTTATGAAACTTTTGATAATGCTAACATAAATACTTGAAAGATCAAAAATAGACAAGGGAAATGGGAGAACCAAACTAAAAACTGGACTGCTGGTAATGCCCAACTCAAATAATTAATAAACCTAAATGCAAAAGAAGTGCGGAGAGAAGCTGGTGCTGATGGAGGACAGAGACAAAGACACCGTGATGCTCCACCTTCTTGGGCTTTATATGCATGATGGAGGAGACAATGGAAAACAATTATGGGTGGTAGATGTGCCAGTAGATTGGTGCGTGCCCAGTGACCCAGAATAAGCTTCCAGGAATATGTTGGAAACCAGAGAGGACATTTCATCAGATGTCCTTCACTGTAAACTGGAACAGGTGCAGCTCAGCGGGAATTCTACTGCTTCGTCTATGAAAGGAGTTCACTGAATCACGCTATTTTTCTCATCTTCTCTTTCTGCTCCAGGTTTCTACAGAGCTGTCCGTCAGGAGCCTGTCCACTTTGGACAGATAGGAGGACATTCCCATGTCAACTACGTCTCATGGTATGAGTGTGGAACACCCATCCCAGGCAAATGGTAGACAGACTCTGGGCCACGGTCGTCCTCAGAGAAGCCCGGTGAGGGGGTTTGATTCCCAGGCTGGGCCGGTGATGCCATGCCTTCAAATTTCAACCATGTTACCCAGTGCTGTAAAAACATGTACAGGACATACTCGTCAGGGAAACTGTAAGGAGAGCATTTTTTATATAGCAAACGTGCCTCATGTGTACTATTTATCTAGCAACAAGGCTAAAGTGATATTAGAACAGGAAGATACTTGGAGGTATGCTTCCTCAAACTCATGCTAGATATATTTTATTTTGTGTTTAAATAATGGGAAGCTGGCTCCCTGGATTACTATTTTCATAACTTGTGAGATGTTATTTATCAAAAGGTCTTTGATTACATTTCTTCATGAGGGCCATGGGTGGGAATTCACAGGAGTTTTCAGTGTTATCATGTGAGTGTTTGCTTTCTGTTTAGCTTTTTTTTAAAAAATTAGTCAAGTAAAAAGTTTTAAAAGAAACCATCTCGCTTCAGTCATCAGTTCTCAACAGACTGTAAACTATAGATATCACCACGCGTAAAAAATTTGCTGGATATCAAAAAAATGTCACGCTTTAAACTTTAAAGATAAGTAACGTATTTGCCAATCAGCTTCATGTCAAATGGTACAATAACGTAGTTTAATCAGGAATCATGTTAGCACTCTAGGCTAACGAAGCCAGCTTTATGAATCTCTGCTGTTCAGTAACTAATTTTTATTATTAATTAATCTGCCAGTAATGTTCATGATTAGTTAAAAAACACAAATATATTCAGCTTACTGTCATTTAATTCTTATTTTTAAAAAGCATCAAATGTTTTACTTGAAACTAGACAAACGATTAATTGATCGTCAATTGACTGATCTGTTAATTAACAAATGGCTGCAGCTTTAGTCATCGTCCTCTCAAACAAATATCAAGCAGGCCTCAGTTTGGTGCTTTAAAGACTGTTTTGAGTGAAGTGAATAAAACTTGTCCTTTGCGCGTCAATGCATCAGATGCGTTGACTGAAAGCGGAGCTTCGGTGGGAGGCTTCTACACTTGCATTTTGCACAGCAGAAATGTATTTATATGTATATGAGAGAATGTATTTTTTCACTACATTTTTGCAGATGCATTTCTCTCGCTATGGCCTTTAAAAACAATCTCTACGACGACGGGATCTTTTTCTTGCCTCGTGCGAGAGCAGGGTGAGAAACTAATAATGCCACCTGATTGCAAGTCAGAAAGCGCCTCCTCTAAGTCTGACCAACCAAATCAGGTCTACTGAAGCACGAAGTGCTTTAAAATTTTAGCTCTAGCTAACTAAAAAATAAATAAATGTAAAAAATGCTCAGATAGCTTATTATCTGACCCAAATAAATTATGCTAATGGTCATCTGCTGGCTGGTAAATCAGACGATATTTCCATAAAACAGCATCTTGTTATGTTACCAGCTGAATTATTTGATAGTCGCTGTTTGAAGCTAGCTAAAGTACGGATAGCTAGAATAGGAACGGTAACGCTATGGCTCTTTGTTTCCTTGGCTAGAAGGGTACCTAGCCACATAGAAGTACATAAAATATTTAGCTAGCAAATGAGATAATTTAAAGTTTTGACATCAGGCTTAGAACTCAGCCATTTCACGCTCTAAAGTTTTTGCACATACATACATGCATACATACAAACATGTATGTTGACTGACACATGAAAAGCCCATTATGTGGTCTGTGATAGTTTTCGCAGCATGTAAGAGTGGCATTAATAACTAATAAAGGTAGGCTACCATCTTTACTAGTTTTCCGTTAACAAACTCAATGATCCAATGAGTGGCTGAGATGTCTGAAACAAATCAGATTTCTTTACTAACACAGCAGGTACGGCAGTACGAAAATGGTAACAGACTGTATTCAGGTTGGTCCACAAGTTTTGGGACAGTGACACATATTTTTGTAAAGTTGCCTCTGTACACCACCACAGTGGATTTTAAAACAGTCACAGTGGGACTGAAGTGCAAACTCTCAGCTTTAATTCAATCAGTCTGACAAAAGAACTGTGTTAATTGTTTAGGAATTACAGGCGTTTTTATACATACGCCACCATTTTCAGAGGCCCAGACGTTATGGGACAAAAGTTTAGGATTGTTTTTAATACTTAGATGAAAATCCTGTGCACTCAGTGACTGCCTGAAGTCTAGAACCCATGGATGTCACCAAATGCTGTGTTTCCTCAGTAACTGAAAGTTGCTCTGTTGGGTTGAGATCAGGTGAAGAACATCTCATTTCTTTGCTTTGAGAAACTCTTTTTTGTTTTGGCTCATTATCATTTGCTCTGTGAAGCTCTGTCCAATCAGATTGCAGCATTTGTCTGAATGTGAGCAGAGAGTATAGCCCTGTACACTTCACAGTTCATCCTTCTGCTTCTATCAGCATCACATCATCAGTAAACATTAGTGACCGGGTTCCATAACATTATCTCCACCATCTCTTCCCATCATTCTGCTAGTTCATCTTGGTTTTACCTTTAAAAAGGACAGAGGACATTTTTTTCCAGAACTGTCCAGGCTCTTTGAGATGTTTCCTCACAGAGTCTAATCTGTTCTTCTTGAGTTCTTGAGTGGAACCATTGGTTTGCAGCTTGTTGTAAACCCTGTGTATTTACATTCATCTCTTGATTGGACAGTTTGACAGTGACACGCCTACCTTCTGGAGAGTGTTGGTGAATGTCATTAAGGGGTCTCTCTTAACCACAGGAAGAATCCTGTTATTGTCCACTCTCGTTGTCTTCTGTGGTCTTCTGAGCCTTGTGGTGTTCCTGAGTTGACCAGTCCATTCCTTCTTTTCAAGGATGTTCCAGATTGTTGTTTTGGCCCCTCCTAATGTTTTTGCTCTCTGTGATTGGTTTATTTTGGTTTTTTTGGTGTAGTGACGACCTCCTTCATTTGTATCCATATCTCAGTGGTGGTAATATTAAGAGCTTGAGTGAACATCTCCAGATCTTCAGTCTGTAACAACACCTGGCCATCAAACTGCTTGCCAGTCAGCTGTTCCATTACTTTGGAGCCTGTGAAGTCAGAGTCCTTGAATTAAAGCTAAATGTCTGAACACATTTGGATAGATGGATTTAAAATCTACTGTGGTGATGTACACAAAGCGTCACTCTCCCAAAACGTATGTGCATATAACAAACATGTTCTCAAATGATGGTTAGTAATGGAGCTCCATGATCTGCCTTTCCAGTTCAGCAGGAGACCTAGTCTGCTTTTCCTTCCTGGTCGTGTGCTTCAGACGCTGAACTGAACAACATATTAGAATAATCCATGAGAGCCGAACGCTCAGCTTTCGGCACAGAATCACCTGGCAGGTCAGCTCAGAACACCGAGCCTGTCTGCAGGCTTCCACAAGCTGGCCAATCAGAGGAAAGAGAGGCTGTATAGAGGTCAGTATGAGATGAGTGAGGATTATTTTGAACGGTGAATCATCACGGCGACTCCAGTGGAGTCCCAGAAGGAGCTGGGAACGAGCAGACTAGGTCCCCTTCCAGGACAGGAAGTGTGTTGAACAACTTCCTGTCCTGTCACCAGCATTCGTCTTCCCTTCGACCACACTATGGACATATGGACTGTCTTCATGTATGAACCGCGTTGTTGTAAAGCAGGGATCATTTGAAACAGAGGAGTGCTTTGTATGGAAAATAAGAATGTGTTCATATTGTTCTGCATATGTTTGTTTCTATATTGATTTTCAACAATAAAGAAGTTTGGATTCCTTTTTTAAAAAACGTGTCTTTATTTAACGCTCAACATTCCTCCACCAATAACAGCACTGCACGCACAAGCCCCTCTCACATCGCATCAGGAAGGGCATCCAGCGTAAAACCTCAGCCAAATTACCGATGCAGAGTAATCTGCTGTGGTGCCCCCTTGGGGAGAATAGAAGGGAGCAGCTGATGGGACTAAAGAGTTCTCTATATTTAGCCTAAAATACAGTCCATCTGCTCAGTCGGAGCCCCGCCTTCCTCACAGCTGACGGTCACTTCCTGTTGAGCAGCCGTAAAGCAGCTGTATGATGACGGCTGAAATGTGTGACACTGTGATGAGGCTTTGAGGCCACAAGAGTCAAAATCCACCATCAGTCACAGCCGAGCTGGAATCTGACCGTCACCTGAACAAGGTGATCAGACACGAGTTGCCAGAATCTTTTACTGCAGGTAAAAGTGACCCAAATCTGTCTGAACGGCATAGATCAGGCCCCGCCCACTTCCATATGTGCTCCTAAATCAATACATATCCGATGTTTTCAAAGTGACCTCAGTCTGAACGGTCATGTCACATTTCATCAGACTTTTCCATAACTGAAGTGAGACAGATGTCATCATTCTGCACCGGAGGAGGCGAGACGCGGCGAGATCAAATGTCAGCAATGGACCAAACAAGCATGGCCAACAGCGATGATGCTAGTGATGCATCGGTCGCGAACGCGCTGGTACAAAGAGCCGGCTCTCGTCGTTGTTTTGAAAGTAACGAGTCAGAACAATATAAAAATCTCCAGCTACGAGTGTTAAATAGATTCACTGACTAAATATCACATGTATGCTATGAACCAATCAGGTGAGGGTAGACAAGGATCATACCACCAAGCAGGCCAGAGGCAGGGGTCCACAGAGACACCTCAAAGTGTTGGATGCTGCTGCTTTGCACATTACACTATATTATTTTATGTTATTTATCATTATTTTTACTGTAAACAATTATTTTAGTTTTATTAACAAAGCACATTTACTTAAGTCTTGTATTTAATGCCTTTTTTCAGAAATTTTTCTCTGCAAAGTTTGGACTTAGCTGTTTTTATCAATAAAGAAAGGCCTACTCTTTTGTTAGGGGTGTGTGTTTAAATAAAAACTTTTAAAAATGCTTAATGTTTTTACACGTTTCTATCTGCATTGTGTAGCAGAGTAGTTCAGCGTTCATTCATTAGCTGCTTTTATAGTTAAGTTGATAAACAATAAAAAGTATTTAATATTAGAGGCTGTAATTTTTACTTTTAAATCATTCAGTACAAATGATGTATCAAATGATTTAAGTGATATATATGAGCATCTGCATATTATGAGTCAAAAGAGGCAAAATGTGACTGAGTTATAAAAGGCAGAAGTGGTAACATGAAGAGCTGTTTGGGTGTCTTGGTGAGCTGAACCCAAAGAGCCGGCTCTTCTTGGTGAGATGAGCCCAAAGATTCGGCTCTCTAAAAAGAGCTGAAATTCCCATGAGTATTTGCTGGAGCTAGTCAGTGGAAAGAAAGTGAAGTTTTCCTCACAAGCTGATGTGTAGCATCCATATTTCCTTGTGTAAACACAGCGTGCTGCGTGTGAAGTCAAGTCTTCTTCTTCAGGAGACTGTTCACCCTGGAGTCTGATGGCGTGGCATTTAAATTATAATGTGAACGACCACGCAGGGTAATCAGATCTCAGCCTTTAGACCTGCAGTGGAACGTAGCTGAAGACACAGCAGTCTTTAGTGTAACTGACCACCAGGAGTTTGATTTCAGAGCATCAACTGATTATGTTTTTTTCATCCAATTTGATGACTTTCCTACACTGAAGGCAACGTCTACACACATCTATTTTGACTTTACTGGAATATTCAGTTCACAGAGATATGTGATGAGCAGTAGCAAAAAATCATTCTGATTTCCTTATTTTCTCTCACATATGCAGTCCACCTCACAGCTTCACAGGAGGTCAGAGGTCAGTATTAACTGATCTTCATCAGTGTGAGCTCCTCTGTAAAAGCTGCTGCTCTGGAGCATTCAGGTGTGTGTTAACACAACACCACAATCTTCCCAGGAGTGGACGTCCCAGCAAGGTCAGACCAAGGTCAAAAAACCCAAGACCTACATCTCAGACTCCACAGGCCTCAGTCAGCAGGTTAAAGGTTAAAGGTCATGACAGGACAGTTAGAAAAAGACTGAACAAATATGGCTTGTTTGAAGGGTTGCAGGAGAAAGTCTCTTCTCTCTAAAAAGAACACGGCAGCACAGCTTAGGTTTGTAAAGCTGTATCTGAACAGAGCACAAGACTTCTGGGACGATGTCCTTTGGACAGACCAGACCAAACTCAGCATATCAGCACAAACACCTCACAGCAACTGTCAGCACGGTGGTGGAGGGATGAGGATTTGGGCTTGTTTTCCAGCCTCAGGACCTGGGCACCTTGCAGTCATTGAGTTCACCATGAACTCCTCTGTATACTGAAGTATTCTAGAGTCAAATATGAGGACATCTGTCCCACAGCTAAAGCTTGATCCAAACTGGGTGGCGGAACCCAAGCACAGCAGCAAATCCAACAGACTGACTGAAAAAGACAAGAATCAAGGTGCTGCAATGGCCCAGTCAAAGTCCAGACCTTAACCCCACTGAGATGCTGTGGGGGGACCTTCAGAGAGCTGAGCATAAATAAAGGCCCCCACCATGAACTCAAGCAGTGCAGTAAAGATGACTGAACTAAAGTTCACCCCCAACCATGTGAGAAACTGATGAAGTTATACAGGAAACCATTGCTGCAACTTATTGCTGCTGAATTGTGGGGTGGGTGTTGTTTTTACAGGACGTTTTTTGGCTTTCTAACTGGACTCAAACGGAGTGTGAGTCCTGACGCTCCACAGACCGGCTGTTTGATGCCTTCAGGTGAAACTATTGAGCATTGACTCTCAGCCTCTCAGACACTGCTGATGGAGGACAACAGGTTTGTCTCGGACAGACATTTTACATTCTGGGCGTTGCTGTTGGTCTCCGCCTGTCTCAGACAAAGTGGAGGTAAGCGAGGATGTCTTTAAATGTGGGAAACTGTGACTGAGGTCTGGTTGGACGCCGCCGCAGACTCCACGCTGAAGTCATTAAAGTGACGGACAAGAACATTTTAGGGGATCATATTGTGTTTGCAGCCCCTTCTCAGATCATCCATCCTCATATTACCCACAAACCCCCTCACCCCCCGGCGTCACAGATCCAAGTGCAGCTCCAGTCAGAAACACCGGCGGCGATGTGACGGATTACATCAGTTTTCCAGCTCTCCAACCGCAGAAACGGTGACGACTTCTCGAGTGTGCGAGGAGAAAGCCGAGGTCTGTTCTCCACAGAGGACGGAGAAAATCAGAGCAGGAAGTCTCGTCAGAATAAAAGCCCCGCGCCAGCTGGGCTGTAATTTCAGCCTGTTATGTAACACATGAGCGCTCCCACTGGAACCAAACAAATGGGACAACTGGTGGGTGAGGTAATGCACTGGTTTCAGGGGGCGGGCAACCGTGAAAGTCAATTATTACCAAGCTGCTGCTGAGGTTGGTCAACTTCATGTCATAAAAGACAGAAAAAGAAAAAACTTTTCTTCTTGCTGTTTGTTGCTTTTGACGCAGTTGTTGTTGATCAGATTTCTGTTGCCGTGTTTGTGTGTGGTTTAGTTGCTTCTCTGTATGTTGCTGCCTATCATCTTTTGCTGCTTTTTATAAGACTCGTTGCTTTTTGTTGTCGTGTTGCTTTGTGTTTACGGCTTTGTCACTTTTCATTGTTTGTTGCTTGTTGCATTTTATCAACTTCTTCCTGTTTGAGTTTTAATTGTTGCTTTAATTCTTTTATTTCTGATTCATTTAGTTTTCTTATATTTGTGTAGTTGCTTTGTTGCTCATCTTTATGTTGTTCTGTTCACTGTTTATCATCGTTCTGTGCTTTTATTCATTTATTGCTTTTTGCTGTGATGTTGCTTTTCATCATTTGTTGCTTGTATGTTTTATCAACTTATTCCTGTTTGTGGAGTTTTTCATTGCTTTTTTCATGCTGTTGCTGTTTGTTCTGTTGTTGCTGCATTGCATCATGTTGCTGCTACATTGTTGCATATTACTGTCACATGTAGTCACATTTCACTTATTTGTGTTGCTGTTGTTTATTAGCTATGAGTTGCTGGTCCAGTCAATGGTTGTTGATTTTTTTTTTTTATCAGTGAGACCTGAGTTGTTGTGATGTTGCTTTGTGTTATGGTGTTGCTTTTTGTTGTGATGTTGCTTTGTGTTATGGTGTTGCTTTTTGTTGTGATGTTGCTTTGTGTTATGGTGTTGCTTTTTGTTGTGATGTTGCTTTGTGTTATGGTGTTGCTTTGTGTTATGGTGTTGCTTTTTGTTGTGATGTTGCTTTGTGTTATGGTGTTGCTTTTTGTTGTGATGTTGCTTTATGTTATGGTGTTGCTTTTTGTTGTGATGTTGCTTTTTGTTGTGATGTTGCTTTGTGTTATGGTGTTGCTTTTTGTTGTGATGTTGCTTTGTGTTATGGTGTTGCTTTTTGTTGTGGTGTTGCTTTTTGTTGTGATGTTGCTTTGTGTTATGGTGTTGCTTTTTGTTGTGATGTTGCTTTGTGTTATGGTGTTGCTTTTTGTTGTGATGTTGCTTTTTGTTGTGATGTTGCTTTGTGTTATGGTGTTGCTTTTTGCTGTGATGTTGCTTGTCACTGTGTTGTTGCCTGTCACTGCTGCTGTGTGTTGCATTGCTGTTTTGTTGAGTCATGTTGCTGGTTTTGTTGCTCTGGATTTGTATCCTGTGAGTTTTCAGATTGTGAGGATGAAGAACCATCTTCCTCACAAACACATGGCGTTGCTTCAGGCGTCAAACTACCAACCTTAATCTGAGAAAAGCAGCGTTGCATTGAGGTTTTCTGCTTTTTAGCAGGAGAAGCGTGAGAGGAAGCGGCGGTGTGACGGATTCAAACATTGTTGCAGCAGCACAAACGTGTTGTGTGTTTGTAAAACACAGCAAAGTGAGAGCATAAAATCAATCTGAGCTTGCCGAGGTTTGAATCCAACAAACCGACGTGGGGACTCTCCAAACATTTGAACTTTCATGTGACATCCTGCAGATTTTCAGTAAACAGCAGCAGGTGTTTGAAGTTTACAGAAACAGATTTCCTATGAGAACGCCAAGAAGGAAACATCCACACATCTGCAGTCGCTTTGAAGAACTCGTATCGTTTTAGCCACTAATGAAGCTGCTTATCAAGGCCACATTTAAAGGCAACCAAGTACAACCTTAACAATTCTACAATTAATCCACTGCTCAGCCATCACAAAAATAATCTGATAATCATTTTTCAGGAGACCACCACACCGTGCTGAGGTTGTCTCTGTAGTCTGTCACAGCAAATATGATGTTTTTGGATTTTGGACAAATGGAATCATTTAAAGATTCCAGTTTTCAGGTTTCTGATATTTTACAGGCTAAACAATGAATCCAGGAGATGGAAGGAGCAGAGGCATGAAGTCAAGCTCGGCCACAGTCCAGCAGTTCTTCTGGCTCAGCAGACAACATTACACAAAACTCATACAGAGCTGCTGGAGCCAGTTCTCAGGCTGCAAGCCACTTTGCAACCCACCTCAAAGGTAACGCCTCATGCTGTTCCTGATTCCTGCTCAGTTGCAGCTGGAACAGCTTCCACTCTTCTGGGAAGGCTTTCTACAACATGTTGGAGTGTCTCTATGTGAGGTCAGACTCTGATGTTGGATGAGAGGGTCTGGCTCACAATCTCTGTTCTGGTTCATCACAAAGGTGTTGGATGGGGTTGAGGTCAGGACTCTGTGTGGGCCAGTCAAGATCTTCCACACCAAACTTGTCCAACCATGCTGTTATGGAGCTTGCTTTGTGCACTGATGTACAGTCATGCTGGAACAGAAAAGGACCACAAACTGTTCCCACAAAGTTGGAAACAGAATTGTCCAAAATGTCTTGTTAAGATGAAGCATTAAGATTGAGGAATGACAGAGGAGGTTCACATGGTCCTTTAAAAAAATCTTTATCTAACCAATAAATTCCACTGAGATCAAATCGTTTTTACAAGAGCGGCCCAGCCAAGGTCGTGACCATACACACTCAAAACATATTAAAAACACAACATATAATGCAAGATGTACAACATGAAATACAGCACACAAGTACCCACGGCCAGCCATGTCCCCTCCTCTATGCTCTCTAACATGCTTTTAAATTCAACAATACATAAAAGTAAGAAAGACAGTTTAGGTCTGTGCCATGTCCAGGGTGTGTGGTAAGAAAATACTTTCACTAAAAATACTTGTTACATCAAAAAGCAGCCGTCTGAATGAATGCAGCTGGTGACTGTTGGAACAAAAAGAAGAAAGATACAACAGTAAACAGGAAGTCCAACCAATGTGGCTTCAGAGATATGAACATTTTTGGTATATTTAAGTAAAAGATGCCGTTCTGAGTTTGTGTTTCCACAGCTGTGTTTCCTTGGTGGCCACACTAAAGGTTTGTCAAAGTCATATATAGATGCTGGTTCACTTTATTTTGATTGACAGATGGCTTCATTGTTGCAGCTCCTGTTGTGTGTTAAATTTAGGAGACATAAAAGAAAAGCCACTAACAGTACGGTAATAATGTGTTCATGTTGCACATTTAATACACATCTGTAAGTCAGAAGCTCAAAAACCAACATTATAGAGTCAAAGTGTCCATACAGTTCTGTTCTTCTAACCTCTGTAGCTCCCACTAAGCTTTAGTTCAAAATGTTCTGAAGATGAATGTTCAACAAAAAACTTAACTTTGTAGAGTCAGGGAGGGACAGGAAGACAAAAGGTGTCCACATTCATTAAACAGAACCAGCAAAGAAAGCAGTGAGACCGATCCATGTTCAGTAATCGATCGGTGGAACCTTTGTTTCATGAAACCAGCACAAGCTGCTGAAGTCAGGAAATGAGAGACTGTGCAGCTCTTTGATCTGTGAAACTGATGAAGGACAAACGTTACGTAATGGACCAGAAACCAGCAGAGGACTGCAGGTCCCGACCCGGTCGCCTCAGGAGGAAAAGGTCTCTGGGTTTCCTGATAGAAGCAGCTTAACGAGAGCTTCAGGATCTGAGTCCACAAGTCCACATCAATGTCCATATGTCCACGTCAATAAGTCCACATCAATATGAGGAGCAGCCACAGGATCATTTCTGCTGATACCTCTGAGGCTCTCTGCAGCAGATCTGAGGTTCAGTAGCAGGTTTTGTTGGAGCTCACAGAATTCCCTGACTGATGCAGTTCATAGTGAGTAAAGAGGTGGGCTTACACTAATCGTGCACCAACGTCAGGAAGGACAGAAAGCTTGTTTTTGACTGTCTTTGTAAATTCATAGAAAATAAGTGTTTACATGTCATATCTGCATTTCTTTGTATGCAGAGAACTTATCAGTGAGTTACAGTCACAGAAATGATCTTCCAGCCATCCATCCATTTTCTGCTGCCTATCCAGGTCGCAGGGGCCGCAGTCTGCCCAGACCTCTACCTCCTCCAGCTTTTCTGGGGGGACACCGAGGCGTTGGACATGCCTGAAACACCTCACCTAGGAGACGTCCAGGAGGCATCCTGGTCAGTTGCTGAACCACCTTCAACTGGCTCCTTCTGGTGTGGAGGAGTAGAGGCTGTGTTGAAGGATGGAGCTCCTGATGTTCTTCTACAACTGAACTCATCCTCAGTGCATCTGTCAAATACTGAACTCCTCCAGGAGACTGAGGTTAGAGTTCAAACTTTTATTACAAAAGCATCGCTGAAATCTCACAAACAAAAGAAAACTGCTGAAAATGCAGTTTAATTGCATAGAAACACATCACTACTCACTGACTTTGGCAACAAGTTGCCTATTCAGTGACTAGAAGAGTAGTGGTCCTTCTTTAACATCTCTAGATGGACACATGTTCATCCATTATATTTTGAGCAAAAGAAAGCTAGAGATGATTTTAATTCATCTGATTGATGGTTCTGATCCAGGTCTTCGGTGTTTGGGTCAAGTTACAGATGTTATTCCAGTGTGTCGGATACAGGTTTAATCAGCACTGGGATGAACAGAAGAATCATCAAACTCCATCACTGACACTCAGACCACAGAAATGGTCCTGATTCATTTTACTTCTCAGGAAAATGAACTGAGAGCTATTTAATGTTCATAAATCTCGTCCACAATCAAAGGCACATTTTGTAAATTTAGATGAATTTCATTCCCATGAAGCTCGTCAAAGAGAAACAAACAGTTCATCCACCCATCGAACTCTCCCGAACCCACAGCTGCTTTTTATTTCTGTCTGAGTCAGCAGCTGTGAAGGAGGAGGAGGTGTTTCACAGAACAGGTAAACTACCTGTCAGAAGATCCTTTCCACTCAACGCCAACGGAAGCGTTAATTTAAGGATTTTATCACGGTGAAAGCCACGCCACGAGGGAGGACGAGGTCTGCGGGTCCTCACAGTGATGAGGAGCCTCATCAAAAGCAGAGTCATTACCAGAGATGAAAGAAAACATCCTGCTGAGGAAGAGATTAACCTCAGAGGACTGCAGAACAGTTTCAGCATGATCTGAATGTGTGTGCAGGGTTACCAGGGTCCTGAAAACGTGAAAGACGAGCTTTTCTGAAGGTTTCATGGGTAGTTTTTAAGGTTGTAGAGGTTTTAAAGATGTTTCTGAGTTCAATAACGAGACTTAAAAAGCAGGGAAGTGTGCTGCTCTGGACCACAGAGTGGTCTTTGTCAGCCCACCACAGACCTAAAACTCCCTGAAGGCCTCTGGGACCTCTTTAAAGCTTTATTACCACCGACAAAGATCACTAAAACTTCCTTAAGACCTCCAAAAGACCTTTAAATCTTCTTTAACTTCCTTTTGAACATTCATTCTTCTGTCCTATCTGCAGTTCTCACCAGTATTTGTCAAATAGTCCAGACAACTTTGGGCCTTATAGCCGCAGTAACCACCATGTTCCCCTGGTTTATGAACCAGATGAGATTTAATCAGTTTAACTTATTACAATAATTGCCCTGTAAACAAGCCTATATAAGAAATGTCTTAATCATTGCAAACACCCATGTTATGAGAGTCATGTTGCTTTTAAATGGTTTAATTCCCTACCTGAGATTCTCTTAACGTTGCAAATTCAGTGGAAAACCAGAGACTGAACCTGAACCACGGATGGAGCTGCCGTGATGGCACCCTTTAGTTGGGGACATTTCATTTTTAAGCCTCAAGCTGTCACCATCTTGGCTTTTTGAAACCAGAGGGACCCACGACCTTATTTAGGGCCACCTCCACATTCCACCTACAGGGGGCGCAGAGGATGAAAGGCAAGGTGCACCCTGGACAGGTCACCAGTCTGTCACAGAGCCAACGCAGAGAGACGGACAGACAACCGTTCACACCTACCATCAGTTTAGAATCACCAATAAACCTGACCCCCTTTGCATGTCCTTGGACTGTGGAACGAAGCCGGAGCACCAGGAGAACATGCAGACTCCACACAAGAGGGCCTAAGCTGGCCAGCTGCTGGATTCAAAGCCGGACCCTCAGCACTGACCACCTCCATGCAGCTAGAACAGCTTCTACAACATGTGGGAGTGTCTGTGGGAATTTTTGTCCATTTGTGAGGACAGACACTGATGTTGGACAAGAGGCAATGGCTCACAATCTCTGTTCTAGTTCATCCTGGAGGTGTCATGGTCCCTGGGTTCTGTGGATTTTCAGTTTGAGCTGTTATGTCCTCATGTTTCCCTGTGTCTAGCCTGTTCAGTTGTTGATAGTCCTCTTTGTCCTTTTGACTCTTATTACTTTCCTCTGTGTTGTCCTCGTGTGTTTATGTTCTTCTGTCAAGCTGGTTTCATACCTTGTATGTAGCTGTGCTTCCCTTCCCTGATTGTTGCCACCTGTGCTCATCTCCCTCCTGTTTCTTGTTGTTAGTTGTCTGTCTTTACACCCTGCCTTTCCTTTGCTAGTTTGCTGTTCTTCATGCTAAGTTATGTCATGTCAAGTCTTGTCTCCTCCTCGCCTCATGTTTATGTTTAGTACTATGAACTCTGTTTACTTGATGGACTTTTTATCAGATTTAAATAAAGCTTGTTTTCTGCTCACCTCTCCATGTCTGGCCTTGGGGTCCTGCGTATTGGGTCCTCACACCACACTTCAGAACCCTGACAAAAGGTGTCAGGTGGAGTTGAGATCAGGGTTCTGTGTGGGCCAGTCAAGTTCTTCCACACCAAACTCATCCAACCATGACTTTATGGCAGAAAATCCCAAGCTGTTCCTACAAAGTCGGAAGCATCAAATTGTCCAAAATGTCTTGGTAAGCTGAAGCATTAAGGGGTCCAGGCCAACCCCAGAAAAACAACCCCACAGCATTATCCCTCCTCCACCAAACTCCATCTGACATTTGGCATTGTGCTTGGTGATGTAAGGTCTGCATGAAGCTGCTTGGCCATAGAAACCCATGCCATGAAGCTCCTGGTGCTCAGTTTTTGTGCTGATGTTAATACTCAAGGCCTTAGCTGTAATATTTTATACACTTATGGTAACAGGACTAAATGCAACATGCCTTTGTCCATATACTGTATTTCAACACTCTGAAACATGACATATGGAATGCTACTTGTACCATAGCATTAAAGCAATTAATTATGCGGTAAACGCAAATTTCTGGGAATTGCCACTACCTCGCAACCATAAGGATCTGGATCAGGATCTGGATCACCTCTCCTCTCACCCCACCTCTCAAATAATTTCATGAAAATCCATTCAGATTGGGCTGATGGACCAATCTGAATTCCCTTATGGTACTTGTCGTCTATCGGTCTCGTGCCGGTATTTAGCCTTAGATGGAGTTTACCACCCGCTTTCGGCTGCATTCCCAAACATTCCCTGTGCAGTTATGCAGTTATTGAGTCAGCAGAGTGTTGGACACTTTTCCACACTATGCTCCTCAGCACTCGGTGTTACAGTGGTGTGCCATGGTGTGGTGCGGACCCAATATGCAGTACCGCTGGAGACAGAGGATTAAACTCAAAAAGGCTTTATTCGCCAACACAAAGTCAAAAAGTCCAAAAGGTTTTCCTGGAGGTGTGGAAACCTCCAGGCAGCGATCCAAATAACAACCCGGGTGGAAGCCGGGGAGAGAACACGTGGAGAGACGAAGACACATCCACGGAGAACAACCAGTATGACGCGACAAGGACAAGACGGGGAGACAGGACTTAAATAAACAGAGACGGACCAATGAGAGGGCGA
Organism: Etroplus canarensis; assembly: GCA_015106775.1. Taxonomy (NCBI): domain Eukaryota; kingdom Metazoa; phylum Chordata; class Actinopteri; order Cichliformes; family Cichlidae; genus Etroplus; species Etroplus canarensis. Next base: position 43,776 of record VUQH01058490.1, read on the forward strand.
CAGGTGGAAGGGAAACAGCTGGACACAATCAGGAAGGGAAGTGGAGTGGACACCAGACAGATTACCAAAATAAGAGACGGCCCTGATGCAGACAAAGACGGAGACCCCTAGGGATGAGGAGAGGCAGGGAGCCAAGGAAAGAAAAGGGGAGAAGAACTCCAAAAAAGGAGGCAAAAAGGGGAACCATGACAAAAACAGCTCAATACCATAATTCAACAAATATGGGCGTAAAGAAATAACACAAACTGAATAAAAGACATTCTGTAAAATGCACTTTAGATATAAATACAAATGTTAGACGCAGATATTATAACCCACACAACGAACGATAAAGCTAGCAGCCAGTTAACTGAACATAGCATAAAGACTGGAAGCAGTTAGCTTGTTTCTGGTTCATTTTTAAAGCAACAAAACACCTGTAAGCAGGTGTGGCCTTTTAAGTAGTGAGCGGTATATGTGGTGGTAGGCAGATTACATTTTCATTCATTTCAAACAGAAAGACACGCTAAGCCCTTTCCCTCTATTTCCTGTCTTTGTGAGATAAGCTAATTAGCTGGTAGTTGTAAGTTCATGTTTAGGTGGATTTTTTTTGAGGAGGGTGTATCAAGCCTATAGTAGAAACACACACACACTCACTCTCTCTCACTATGCTTTCACACCGTCTTAGTATGCCGTAAGTGCTAATGTTGAAAGGCTTTTCAAACCCTATTACACCCCTCTTTAAATTCTCTTTATCTCTTTCCTCTGCTCCTGTTTCCTTTCTTCTTTCTTTCACAAACTCTCCTCTCTCCCTCTTCTTTCTGTCCCCCTTCACTCCTCTCTCTTTCACAAGCTGTCTTACACTCTCCCTCATGCACTCAATCACATGCAGTAACATTCAGATTTATTCAAATGCTAAATTATTAAGGGTGCCAATTTTAAGGAGGTCTGCTCTGCATCACTGTGAAAACACAATCTCCATTTCAACTGCAAATGTGAGGATAGACACAACTGAGTGAGCCAGAAAAGGAAAGATGGGAAGAAAGAAATTAGGGCAGTGATTTGAAATTCTATTTATGAATAAAAAGAAAGTTTAGAAAGTTGTTCACAAGCATTAAACATTTTAAGTGTGTGGGTTTTTGGCAGTCCTGTAATGCTGAGTATTACAGAATGTTTGGATGTACTTCTGTGTTTGTGTCAGCCCCTGCTGGTGTGACCACACACGTATGTGACAGCGAGAGGATGTCTCACAATGTAATGTGTCACTGTGCACCACAGATCCATTTCCTAATCTTTATTGATTTGAAGTATTCTATTGACTTCCTGCACTTTTTGTCTTTGGGCCAACATTTTCGACCTTATTTGTGTTTTTATTTTAAGCAGCAGTCCAAATTGTGCCAGTGTCAGCCAGGAGAGTGCTGACAGGGCTGAGTGTTGGCACCACAGCCTCTGCAGGGCAATGACTGCCTTTTGCTTACAGAGTCATTTGCTGCAATTTGTTCATACCTGGACACATGCTTGCAGATTCTTTGGAGATACGTCAACACATGTCAGTCGTTTTTTCCCCCACTAAGTGTCACAAGCTCTAAAGCATAATCAGATTTTGGTGATTTTAGCAGACTCACACAAATGCATTGTATGTGTGGTGCAATTGTTAATAGAATATCACTGTAAGATGGTCAGCTTTAGATGATGAGTTTTATCACTAACTGAAAAGCTGTGTACACTGTATTATATTTACATTAAAACATATTACAACTTATATGGCCAGTGTTGTACTCTGAAGAGGGAATGTCTTCTTTTTTGTTTATCCTGGTGTTTGAACAAATTGATACAATCCAAATATTACTGATTTAAGTGGCAGACTTGTCCACTTCAGTCTTCTGAACCATATGAGCTTTCCATGAACTGATCTAACCAATCTGAAATCCTGTTTGACATCTCAACACAGCTATCTATTGGAGACTCCCTATATTTTATAGGTATTATGTGTCCTGATTTTGTTTTTTGTTTTTTTGTGTGTAGCACTTGCATAATTTCCTTTTTGCTCCAGATATTCAACAATAATAGTTCTTGTGTGCAACATAATATAAATAGAAAGGACTTACTGTTACATGTCCTTGTCTTTTTAATGGTTAAATCAAGACTCCAGATCTATTGCAGATACCAGATTAAACCTTAATGATTTCATTAAGTTTTACTAAATTACAAAATTCACAAATGAATCACTGCACTAATGAAACATGCTGCAAACCTAAACTCTGTTTTTCTCTTTCTGTCTCACATGAATAACATATATTCACAACCTGAAAGAGCACAATGAATCTGTGAATCATGGGTGAAGAAAAAAAAAAAGAGCTAAAACGGTTATCAAACAGAACAGGCATGTCTATCCCATTATCTTATCCCTTACAGCTCACCCTTAACCCTGTTCACTGCCTCCTCAAAAACCTTTTTAGAAATGCGTAGATGCTTAGAAATGGCAACATTGCCAGAAGGATAGCTTTCATGCAGGGATGGTGGGTTTAAGACACTGTGATCAGACAGATCACCTAAGAAAGAGCAAGCTATTAGAAGATATTTTGGCACCTACAAGGAAGGCACTCTAAGTGACTTAAAAGCTTTTCAAAAGGTACATTTTGGATGCAGCCAGCTCACCTTGTATCTATATCATTCAATAAATGTATTGTACATGTACTTTACAGGATTTACATATAGCAATGTAAAAAATAAGTACATGTCATTGAAACTGTTTACTTTTTAAAAATATGGACAAACAAACATTATAGATAGAGATAGGGTAAAATATGTAATAAAATAAAGATGGTCACCCTTGGTCTCATAAGGAAAAATGTGAAATACTCAGCTTGTTTGACGAGGGGTTGCTGAAGTTTGCTGACTGCCACTAGGTAAAATTGGTCACAAAGAGGTTTATGGTGCTGCATCAAAAAGCCCTTTGTTATTGCTTTGGTCAGTAGCAGATTGCAGTTTTCTCCAGTAGTTTACATGGAAAATGTCAACTTGTCAGCAAACCCTTGAAAACTACTGGCTGAGTATAACAAACTTGGAGCCAGTGCCTCCACCAGCCAGGCCGGAGGTGCTGATCACAAAATTGTGTCTGTGGAGTGAGAGCCACAGTCAGAGCAAGAGATAGGAGAAGAACCACTGTTGTCACAGTGGTCTGTAGCTAAGAGGAGCCAGGTGGAGCCACAGGCAGCTCTCTCCTCATAGAGTGGTTTACCGCTCAACCACTCTTTAAAAACCGTGTGAAGGCAAGAGCAGGTGCTGAATAAGAAGTCCAAGGAGCTGGGAGTTACTGTGATCAAAAATAATGTTTCTACAATTTCTATTGATGCACAGTATCTTCAAACACTGTAACTGAGATTTTTTTTTTTTAGTAATTACATAGCAGCCTTTTCAAGCCTATATAGTGCAGCTTGCATGTAAAAGTTCTTATTATTAATGTTTTACTATGCACAATACACATATTGTATAATTTTTTTTAAATTCTTTTTTTTCCTGCTGTATTAGGAAACTCTCTGGCATCTACGGCAAATGCTTGGTGGTCCATGAGCTGCAGCGAATGATCAGCCGTTGATGTGAGATCATTTGGTGAATAGTTGCACAACCAGTTGCCAACCAACCAGCAAATGAAAAAGTCATTGCCTTCATGCTTGTAAGGATGGCTGTGGTTCAAGAGGTAGAGCGGGATGTCTTCTAACTGAAAAGTTGGTGATTCAATTCCTGGCAGCTCCAGTCTACATGTTAAAGTGTTCTTTGGCAAGAGGCTGAACCCCAAATTGAAATTGATATTGAAAATAAATAAAAGCACTATATAAATGATACTTGTAGTAAAAAGTGCTTTGAGCGGTTGTCAACCATACAGGTAAAATATGAGAATCCCAAGGGGGAAGGGGGGTTGAATGTATAATGTGTATCTGATTTTAGATTCTGACAGGTCTTAAGGTCCTACTTTTGGCATGTTGTGGTTTGCTGTTCGGATTGTTGTGGTGTGCCATGGTGTTAGAGGTGTGGACCACTATGCAGGACTCACAGACAGGCAGATGAACTCAGAAACAGGCTTTATTTGCCAACTCACAAGGGTACACAGTTCAAAGACAATCCAGGTAGAACAGAAACTTCCTCCGCAGGCTGGAAAACACATCAGACCTGGGAGGATGGTCAGAGAGGTAACAGTCAGACACAAACGGGGAAACACCAGGCGGAAAACCAGGATGACGTGACAAGGACAAAACGAGAAGACAGGAGTAAGCAAGCTGCAGAATGTCTACCCCGACGGACCGTTTATAATCGCCGGAGATTTCAACCATGCAAATCTCAAAACAGTGCTCCCTAAATTCCATCAGTATGTGGACTTTGCTACGAGAGGGACAAACACGCTGGATCTTGTTTACACAAACATTCCCGGCGCGTATCGTGCGGAGCCCCGCCCCCACCTCGGCTACTCAGACCACGTCGCTGTGATGCTGATTCCAGCATACAGACCACTCATCAGACGCTCCAAACCAGCTCTGAAACAGGTTAAAACCTGGCCAG